>CAJNDS010002625.1:0-17500 GCA_905221605.1 Symbiodinium natans
AAATGGCAGGCGGATTGCTCGTACGTGATCTCGAGTCTGATGTAACTCGCATACCGGCATGGGGCACTGCATCCACTGCGATTCATACACTGCAAGCCTATTTAGACGAAGGAAAACAATTTGTGAAGAATGCCCGTATTCCGAACAAATATTTATAGCTACTCGTCACCAGAAATTTGGAGAAAAAGTCTCCCGGCTGGCTGTGTCCTGTTTTGAGTAGGGGTTGACCAGTTAACCCCACTAAAAATTGACGGCCAAAATGGCCATGGAGCTGCAGGCGTATCAGTCTGAGCTGCTGTTAAGTTCTGCAAATTCCGCCAAGGCCTCGGGCCGTAGGTGTTTGGGTAGCACAAAGCAGGGAGCTTTTTGCTTGGAATCAGTACCCCCCCCCCCCCCCTAGACGACAAGTGGTGTCTTGGAGCGGACTGGTGGGCGGGTGGGCGAGTATCGATTGTACTTTTGATTTCCTGAATGCAGGTAGCGGCCTCTTAAGAGGGGAGGGGTGGGTGACCTCTGGGCGATGAGGGTGGTGGGAACGGTGGGAATGTCAAGGGGGGAAGGTGTGGGCCCTACCTTGCTTGCCGGTTTTTCTTGTTTTGCCACTCCTAAATTTGGGGTGCCTGGTCTACATGAGCCTGCGTGTTACAACACGATCCCCGGTTTCGCCTCGCCGCTGGGCAGGCTCCGGCCGAGACGGGTCGCATAATTAGCGTTAAACTGTTAACTTATGCCAGTTTTTGTAAGGCAAACAATCATATTGAACTGGTTCATGGCTAACCCAACAATATGATCCAAACGAGCCTGCCAAAGAGTAATCGATACAAAGCAAGAAAAGATCAAACACCCTAAGAATCAGTACGTTTCCGGGCTCTCCTCGTTCACACTTCGTTCGTGCTTGTAATCATGAAGCTATCGTTAGTATCCTCCCATCCATCCTTCTCTAGGATTTAATAGTGCAGTTTCGTGATATTTCTACTGCAAAATGTTCTAGGTAAATGATACCTCCTCGTCTCGAGGGGAAGCTAGTATACTATGCTTCTCTTCGGAAGAGAATTAGATAACCCGATACTACTTTGTGTTGATGTGATAGAGGGCACGCGAAATTTGCAGAGCTGGGCCAAGCAGGAGATCGACTGTAGTCGTGTGCAGCATTCGCCTTCGTGACACGGGGCTGATATGGTATGACCTGATGTGACATGACGCTCTTGGCCTTTTCTGCTGCGATCTCCTCAGAATGTCCAGACTTCGCACTCTGGTACATGGCATGAATTGTGTCAACCACCTGACAGGGGTTAGATGGCACTGGTGGGAATGGAACGAAGTCGTGCGGTACAACTCACACGAGCTTTCAGCAATTACAAGATGCTGTCCAAAAATGATCAAAGATGTACCCTAAAGCCTAAACCCAAAACCCTATCAGCCTATCACCCCATCACCCTATCACCCTAAAACCCTACAACCCTACAACCCTACAACCCAAAAACCCTACAAACCCTACACACCCTAAAACCCTAAAACCCTAAAACCCTAAAACCCTAAAACCCTAAAACCCTAAAACCCAAAAACCCAAAAACCCAAAAACCCAAAAACCCTAAAACCCTGAAACCCTAAAACCCTGAAACCCCAAAAAACCCAAAAAACCCTAAAACCCAAAAACCCTAAAACCCAAAAACCCTGAACCCTAAAACCCTAAAACCCTAAGCGCGATGCTGAATAAAACTTTACCAGAGTGAGGGCACAGCCTTCTTGCCCAGAAGCACATCTGCAGCGTTCGTGAAAGGCAGGCCAAGACCTGCAGTAGAGGGTTTAGGGTTTAGGGTTTAGGGTAGAGAAGATGAACGTGGTCTCACTATACGATGGCAGACACACCTTCACAGGATGATTGTGCACCAACCGAGTGATTCCCTAAACACAAGGTCAGCACTAAGGGATTTCTTATGTTGAGAGGACTGTAAGAGGGGTTAGATCGGTGGGCATGCCTTTTGCGCATCTTGGTCACAAGTCGTGCTCTCGCCTAGGCGCTTGCGTGGCCGCAGACTTTTTGAGGACTACCGAAACGTCGTCGTTTTCATTGGCAAGCGCAGCACTATGGAACTTCCTGTGTTGCGGCAAGCAACTGCGGATTCACAACGAGATGAAACTGAAACTGTCGCCGCTGTTAACTTCTGGGCTCCCGAAATGCGAAACCGTCGCCACGAAACGCGAAACTCTCGTCTCGTCGCTTTTGGACGTCTGGGCTCGCACTTCATGCTCTACGTCTAAACGTCTCTACGTCTCTACGTCTCTACGCTGCCACAAGGCATAACGTCTTCTTTCCAAGCGACAACCTTTGATGAACGCATGAAGTGATTCGGGCCCATCTCCCTCTGAATCGTAGTTCTCGAAATAGAAGCCTGCAGCCAAGCACCATGCCAAGCACAGATCCAACTTTGGGAGTCCCTCCCCACTCCTGGCCTGGGATCGACTGCTCGCTTCCGTCATGAAGCTGAACTTTCAATCCGCCTGAGGAAGGGTGCATGTCCTGTGCAGCTGTACGGACCACTTCGTGTACAACTCCCTCCCCCCCCCCCCCCCCCGTGTGTGCATGGCAGAGTATCCTCTCCGCTGTAGGTCACCACTCCTTCTGATCCAAAAATCTTCATATCGATCTGCTTGGTGGAGCTCCCATATGACCTTTTTGCAAGCAGCTTGCTCCAATGCCACCACTAGTACACCCTAAACCCTTGTATCTAGCTCAATTTCACCCCCAAACAAGCCTTAGCGAATCGCCTTCAGGACTTAGGGTTTCAGGGCTTTTGGGTTTGCACCGTTGGATGCTGACCTGTGCTGTGCAACTGCTGGATGACAACTCAAAGACCTGATGAAGAGGTTGGCCAACCCCTAATTAAACCCGATCCTAAACCCTAAACCCTAAACCCTAAACTCTAAACCCCAAGCCCTAAGCTCTAAACCCTAAAGCCTAACAAGCCTCCAACTTCTGTCACCCAAGCCTTGCCCCCACGCAGGTCCAAGTGGCTTAAAGGGCAGCGAAGCTGTGCCCTGCACGTTCAGGACGGCCTGTCAACGGGCTTCTTTCCGAACTGCGGATACAACAAAACTGATCTGGGGCTACGTATCAAAACCCAGTCCTCATGCATGTTCTTGCCAAGAAGGGTCATGGACATAGTTTTGACAGCTGCTCTGAGATGGGTGCTTTACCGTGTCTCCAGTCGTGCCAGTCACGTCATGTCTGCACCGCAGATTGGCAGCTAAGGGATTTGGGTTGGGATGTTCCCCCTCATGCTAAAAGTCCTCAATCGGGATTTACTTTGGGGTACTAGAATCCCTATGAAGGGCTGTTAGTATAAGGGGGAACATCCAAAGTTCAGGGATTTGGGCTTCTCTGTAGCTGCGTTCAGAGTCAAGCTGCACCGCCCTCACACTTGATGATGGCGCTGTCAAAGATGTCGGCGCCCGTCTTCTCTGACAGGACCATATTGCAATACACGCTCCTTGACTGCTCATCCCCCTCGCCCAGCACTGGCGAAGATGGCTACTCAAAGAAAAGGTTGAAGGTTGAAGGTTGCCTGCTCAGAAACCCTAAACCCTAAACCCTAAACCCTAAACCCTAAACCCTAAACCCTAAACCCTAAACCCCAAGACCCGACAAACAACCTTCAGAGAGGGCTCTTGGGCTCGAGCTCGGTGACGTAGTACAGCCAGGCCAAGGCATGAGACATCTGCCCCCACCCGAAGCCATTTCCTGCAGGGGGCGCCCGGAAAGCATCGGAAGAAAAGACCAAGGTTTCGGATTTCAGGTTTAGGGTTTAGGGTTTTAGGGTTTAGGGTTTAGGGTTTCAGGTTTAGTGTGTAAATACCAAATTCCTAGTGTAACTCCGCAACAGTCACCCCCAGTTGCCCATGCAAGCGACGATCAAGAGCGGGGGGTCTCTTGCTCACTCCTTGCATGGTCCCGGAAGGTCGAACCCAGCCCACGTTCTCCGGATTCTCGAATAGCCACAGCAAGGGGCAAGCCATTGAACCTTGCGGATTTTGAGGGCTTCTCAACACAAAATGTTGCAAGCATGCTTGTTTGGGGGACTTACAAGAACCAATTAGAACACCGCCAGCCTTCGCCCCCCTCTCCCCCCCCCCCCCCTTCACTCCCCCCCACACGCAAACACTGACGCACTGGGCGCGGTTGAGGGTTCAGGGCTTCGCGAACGTCTCATGATTTCTCCTCTTGCCAGAGCACCTTGGGCGTACTTCACGGCACCGACTTTGCCTTGGGTCGGACACAAACTGAAGCATCTGACCTTGTTGACAGCGTTTCTCAAATCAAGTGTAGAGCAACATGAGTTTTTGACATGAGTGCATGGTGCCACGATAACATGCTTACCAAGGTGCTCTTGACCACCTCGCGGACTTTCTGTGCAGAGTCCCGGAAGTTTGCAGTGTTATTCACCAAGAAGACTTTGTCTTGGTGGACGGCCGCATTCGCAAGACTTCTTGCTTCAGCGGGGTCAGTAGTCATCGGCTTCTCCATGAAAACATGGAGACCGGCATCCAAGGCTTTCAAGCCAATCTCAGCATGCGATGAGTGGCTGGTTGCCACCACCACGCCATCCGTGGATGCTGCAGCGGGTGAAAGCAAGAACTCATCCTTGCATCAGCTTGGGTCTACATGACATCAGGGAGAGCAGAAAACTCTCAAAACAAAGCGCTTTCCCACCAAGCGTCAAAGGTCTTGAAGATGGGCGCATTGTAGAGACCCTTCAGCTCTTCCAGGGTCTTCATATCAGGGTTCAGCGTGCCTCACAAGTTAAGGGTGGCAAAATGAGAGCTAAGTCTGAAGTACGCCGTACGCTTCTGGTTCAGCCATTGCCGGCAGGGATCTGCGCGGAGCGTCGCATGGTTCCACAATGGCCGAGATCTCCGCAACTTGGCGAGTGCTGTCAAGCACATGGACACTGCGAGTTGCTGCTGGCTTCCGTACCACTGTGGAGGAGACGTGGATTTCGGCTCAAGTGTGGAAGGTGCCAGCCCTGCGACCACCACCCGGCACCGATCACCGCAATGTGAGCGTGCCTTGCGCAGTCACCGGCTTTGAGGTATGGTGGCCTATTAGGGCCCCCTTAAGAATGGAGACCTTGATTTAGAACAAAACCCTCCGTCAGGGTTGTGGAAACTACGCGATACATGCGATCAGAGCCTCTTTGCCACTGTTGGATCTGGCATTGCTGGTGGCGACGGTGCAATCATAAGAAACTGTGTCTTCTTTCATGGAACACACTACTGCTTGCTGATTGGAGGGCTGTCTCCTAAAACCAGCATCATTGCGACATACTCAGCTCATGTATATGCATGACTTGACATGTGGGGTTTACACGTGTGTACAAGGTGCCGCTCAGTTCTGATGAGGCTTGAGCAGTGCGAGTCAGCCACAATGCAGGTTGTATTCGTGCCAACGTCTCAGACATAGCAACTAACCTAAGCCCTTCTGAGATCAACTGCATCTTTATCTCTTCATAGCCAGGCTGGCCAGGCTGTCTGTGCGAGAAGGCGAAATGGCAGCATGCCATGCTTTTCGAGCTTCTGCTTCATCTGGGGTTCTCTGTAGGAACATAGCTGCTGCATGCAGTCAAATCCTAAAGTGTTCATTTACAGCATCTGCAGCACTTCGCGCTGCAGAGCGTTCCTGGCTAGATGTGATGGGAACCATGAGCCATAAGCGCATAACTTCATCGCGTCATGGCAATGGCGGCAAGGCATGAAACTGTTGCGGGGCATGGTTCCTCTGATGCGCTTGGGTGGCATCGTATGTTATATGTTGCTTGGTGCGGGTCTGTTTCACAGCCCAAGTGTGGCAAGCAACGGGATCTTGTGTTGACACGTTCCATACAAGTGAAAAATGCCTGGTTGAATCCATACATGCAGCTTTGCACGGCCATGCGGGTCTTCACATGAATTGGCCTCGCTGGCTATTCAGGGCAGTGTGTCCATGCAAAATGGACACTCTTGCTGTTGGTTAGTAGGGAATGAGGGAGTGAGGTACCCTACATAATCCCTTAAAGGGAATATATAGGGTACCCTATAGAATCCCTTAAAGGGTATATCTGGGGGGATAGAGGGTACCTCATTCCCTCTCTCCCCACTAACCAGCAGCAAGCACTGCACGCAGCCGCCCTCTCGGCACGCTGACGACCGGACGGCGGCAATGAGGATGACGATGTCCATCCTGAGATCTCAACTTGCAGATGCATCAGAGTTATACGTAGGGGTATGAGCACCCTAAACAGAGATATGGGTAGCGTTGCTATGATTGTAACCCTACTAATGACTACCTACGAACCTCCAAGTAGCAGCTCTTTGGCAGTGACTGACAGAGGAAATTCTGTTCAGAAGCGGGAGTCGGCCACACCGGCCGAATATATCCACCCGAAGTGTTAAAGACCCCCTTCGGTTTTATTGAAAGCTGGTAATCCTATTAAGGTGGAGAATATATATATATATATATATATACATATGTATGCTACCCCCCCCCCCCCAAAAAAAAAAAATACTACGTTTTACTCGGTTTTCCTATCGTACACTATGAAAACCTCTCCCCAGAGACCCTCAATTCCAGAATTCCAGAATTCCAGATTTTCTGCCCCTAATTCCAGAATTCCAGATTTTTCAAGGGTCCCCAGTTCCAGAATTCCAGATAAGCCTGTTCACCTTAATGGGAGTTCTTATCCGAATAGTTTTACTAGCATTCAAATTGTTTTTAAATAGGATTCCTGCATTTGTTTGATAGGGTTCGTATTTAAATTTTAAAAGGATGACTATTAAAGGGCGCCTATTAATTTTATTCATTTTAATCAGATTCCAAGTAGTTTGAATAGGATTCTTAGTAGTTTTAATAGCATTCTTATTCCTAGTAATTTTAATTAATTTCAATAGAAAGCCTAAGAATTTTAATAAGCTTCATAGCAAATTTTAAGCATATTCCTATGAATTTTAATAGGCTTCTGATTCAATTTAATAAGATTTCGTACATTTTTTGATTGGATTCCTTTTGCTTTGATAAGCTTCCTATGCATTTAGATAGGTTTCTGATTCATTTGAATAGGCTTCGTACAGGGTTTCCCATTCATGTTAAAGGACTCCTATTGCTTTCATAGAATTCCTATTAGATGCAGCAGTGCTCCTATTATTTTTTTGAATCCTGTTCCCTGTTCATTTCAATCCCGAGGCCGCTAAGAAGTGTACCCACCCCCTACCCCCGGCGCGGTCCGCCAGCGTGGAGGGCCGAGTTTTTTTGGCCCGGAATGGGTCGACCTGTATCCAGTCGCGGCCGACGTGCCCGGACCAGGGGGATTTGGCCCAGGTACAGCGTCCCCCGCCGTAAACCCCTCCCCCCCCGCGCCCCTCAAACCGAGTCTGTAAGCAACAAGCAACGCAGGTTAAGTGGCAGCGTGAGCGCTTGTTGTCTAACGGATGCCGCCTGAGGCTACCGTTTACCCACTTCCCCTTCTTCCCCTTGCCCCCCCCTCCCCGCCCCTCCGCCCCCCCCTTTTCCCCTACCCCCCCCCACTACTTCTCGCTGCGCCACCCTTCCCTATCCAACCGCACTGCCTTCCCCACCCCCCCCCCCCCCCCCCAACTCCTTTCCCATGCATGGACACACCTTGTCCCCAAACCCCCCCCTGCCCTACTCCTTCCCCCCAACCCATCCGCCCCCACCCCCACCCCTGCGCTTGTCATGCCGCCTTCCCCCCCCTAACCCCCACCTTCCTGCCGCCTCGGTACCCTTGCCGAGGCGGCCTCGCGTTAGCGATAAGATTAGAGTCCAAGCAATTTCATTGAAATTCTTAATACTCGTACTAGCAATCCTATTAACAAAAAAATTTAATGGGTTCATAATAATTCTAACAGTACGACTCTTTTTGTTTTAAAGAGTTCACCTTACTTTTTTATAGACTTCTATTGGTTCCTCCTAATCTTATTGGGATTCATCTTCAAAACAAACGGATTCCTGTTACTCTTAAACGGATTCATAGAAATTGTTGAAGGGTTCCTGTTAATTTTGATAGCATTCCTATGAGTTCAAAAGGGTTCCTATTTTTGTCAATGGGCTTCCTATGATTCCTTTGAATTTAGGACTAGTCCTACTAATTTCAGAAGCTTCTACACATGTAAACCACATTCCTATTAATTGTACTAGGATTCTTACTAAGTTTTTGAAAAAATCGTATTACTTTCAACAGGGTGCTCATTCATTTTAATGGGGTTCCTGTTGATGTACATAGGATTCCTATTGAATTCCTACGAACCCTATGAATCCTATTAAATTTAGTAGGAACCCAAGCAAAACTGACAGGAATCATATTAAACTTAATAGCAATCCGCGATCGGAGCACTCGCTTGAGCAGCTGAGCAATTGCTGAATCAAATTATTATGTGAATTAAGCTTCTTGGAATCAACGAAGTTAATTCAAGAAATTAAATCAATTCCATTAGACAAACTTGTGAAATTGAGAAGAATATTTAATGAATCCATAAAACCCTACCATGACCAAACCGGGAGGCCGATCTGTCGGACTTCAGGGATTAGCATATGGAAACGTAGGTTTGGGGGGGGGGGGGGGGACCATATATATATATATATATACATATATATATATATAATACCCTGCACGGCCAGAGTCCAGAGATCAACGTGCATCCAAGAAGCAAGCAACCACTCCCGGCGGGTTAGGCGGTGTATCAGGTGGCCTCTTGGCTCAAGGAGTCCCAGGCCCCTTTGTTTCTCCTAACACAAACAACTTCATGACAACATCAATGCAAGTCAGGGACGGATCAGGCCGGTCGTCGAACGGCGAAGCCTGTAAAGCATGGAATTCATCGCTGCGTTTGTGCAGATGTTGCCCCCAAACCCTAAACCCTAAACCCTAAACCCTAAACCCTAAACCCTAAACCCTAAACCCTAAACCCTAAACAGGCAAACAAGGCACCTCGTTCGGCAGGACAGGGTCGTCGGCGTCTGCTGTCTGTCGAAGACTTTCCAATCCCGGATACTCCTCCTCCGGCGGGCATTAGGATGTTCCCCCTTACACTAACAGTCCTTACTAGGGGTTGTGGTACCCCCCTTGTAGAATCCCTATTAAGGAGCTGTTAGTATAAGGATCCCAAGGCGGGCAGCTCTTGTCTGCAAAAAGGCCTCATTTCTTGCCGTTGATCTTCTCATAGATGGGGAATGTCAATATGGTTGTGATGGCCTCTACCCACACGAAATGGGTTTCCTGACCGAAAAACAAATAACACTCACCTAAACAACGACTCAAAAAAACAAAACATAAACACCCCAAAAACATCTCATCTGTTTAGAGTTTAGGGTTTGGGGTGTTGGGATTAAGAATCGTGAGCCGAGGGCTATAGATTTGAATGAGCCAGACCCAGAAGCGAAACAGCCCCCCGAACACAGGGGCTTGTTTTCCTAGTCCAGGCTTACGAACGGATGGACATCGCTTTGACGACTCTGACCCAAAGAGGTTTGCAGATTCAGACGTGATGTACACTGGCACCGCACTACCCAAAGCGCGAGACAAAACTGATGCCAGACTCTCGTGCACAGTGTTGCTGCACAAATTCGGCAGGGCTGAGCGGCGTCTCACTAGAAACCTTCACGGTAGATCCAGGGGCTGCGTACTCACATGTACAGTCGGCAACTGTTGAGATTCGAGAGGAAGGTACCAGTATGAACCGAAGCTGTATGGTTAGTGTTAAAGGTGTTGGGGTACGCAAGCAGGAGGCCACAAAAAGCAGACGTCCTGCTCAAGGGCCAGCTGATCATCGCTGTATCCCTTCCTCATGGCAGGCAGCTGCAAGTCTGAGCCATCTGTCTGGGGCGCTGCCCGGTGCTTGTGGCACCCCTCACGGTTTAGGGTTCAGGGTTTAGGCTTTAGGGTAACTTGAAAAACTTCTTCGACCTGAGGAACTGGCTCCATCTGCCACCCACTTGCCCTATGTTGACCCGGATCCTGTGCGACCTGGCGCAAGCAGCGAAAATCGAGAAGCGAGCGGACGTGTCACTGCCGCGGACCAAGCGCCTGTGAGGCCACCTCCTCCAAAGGATCTTTCCTTGGCAGCCGGCCCCAAACAGGAAGGACAACCCTTGGTCAGTTCTCCAATTCTGACCATTTTATGGGGATTCATACGATGGTACGGAGCCTCAAAGTTCGGGTACCCTCCCACAAAAGGACCGCAATCCGGAGAGCTGGCCTGTTGTCTACTTGCCTGCGCCCTTCACTCGACACTTGGGAATCAGGCACCCTACAGAATCCCTGGAAGAAAGCCCTTAAAGGGGGTATGTGATGGTGGGTTGTCAGATGCCTAATTGGGGGGGGTATATTCGGGGTGTTATAAGGTACCTCTGCGAGGGCGTACAAGGTACCTAAATCCCCATAATTCCAAAAAACGAAGAGCAAAAGCTCAGCACCAGACCGGCACTTGAGAAGTCTGGAAATGTAGTCCGTCAGAGGCCTCGCAGGTCTGAACTGCAGTGTCCTTACGGCTAGGGCTACATTATAACAATAAGACAAAACTATACTAACCAGCCCTAGCCGCTAGGGGTGGTTAGTATAGTTGTGATACCGTTAATGTGGTTCATGTCGCTGTTGATAACTTCTAGCGGAATCATCGTGGATCAGGATGTTTAGGGTTCGGGGTTTGGGGCCAAGGGATGCAAAAGCCGCCGCTGCCTTCTTTTAAGTCCGACTCTCCCCAAAATATGACGACCTACCGCCCAAGGACGCAGGCTTCAAATGGGGATTTATACAGAGAATATTCGGGTGTCCATCCCAAACTTCGGCCCAATCAACAGTCAGGGGCTCATGTCGGGTTTAGAGATGTTTGGGGTTGAGAGCTTGGCAAACGATGCTAGTTTACCGTCTGTTGGTTGACGTTCTTGTGCTGGAGCTAACTCTCTTTTGTACTGGATGTCGTTTCGCGTGCATTCGGCTGCGACACTGCGTGCTGTTTATTGCTACAAAGGTTTCACGTGTTCTGCGCAGACCAACATGTGATTGGCAGAGACGATGGAGACGCAGAAGTCCCGGGATCCCTGCAATGCAAAGAAGCAGCCAAGGATGACCAGGAAGAAGATGCCGATCCTGGAGACGAGGGCGGCAGTTCCTACTCCAGTGCTTCTGACACTCCGCTCCCGACCTGACTGGTGAAAAGAACTCGTCTGCTGATACCTGCCGTCGCCACAACACTCCGACGCAGCGCAGGCGAAAGATTCCGCAAGAAGTTTGCAGGGCAATGGGGAAGCCACCTCGACATCGGAAGGCGACATGACCCGATCGGGCACCACTCCCTTCCGTCGGCAGATGGACCTCCTTTGCCTAGGTGCTGGCCATGGTGGGGTTTCTGACAAACTGACCTAAAGCCAAACCCCTAAACCCTAAACCCTAAACCCTAAACCCTAAACCCTAAACCCTAAACCCTAAACCCTAAACCCTAAACCCTAAACCCTAAACCCTAAACCCTAAACCCTAAACTCAACTCGCCCCCCCCCCCCCCCCCCCCCGCACCCCAATACAGGGGGAACCCCGGGAGCGACACGGAAATGTTTGGCCCAGATGCACTTCCGTCATCACCTGCGAGTCTTCGATGATGACGCCCAAAGGATCCGTACCCGCCTCACAAGTCCACTCAGCTTCCTTTGGGCTTTGGGATGGCTCACGGGTACCCATGAGGCAAAAACATCCCTAAACCCTAAACCTTAAACCCTAAACCCTAAACCCTAAACCCTAAACCCTAAACCTTTGAGGCAACGCGTCGGCCTGGAAGGACCACCATGGTAGTTCCATCGGAATCGTGGTGCGGACTGTGCCGTAGATGCTGCACCTGAGTGGCTCTGCCAAGCACCAATATCACCAGGGTTCTCACCAACAGCATGCCACACGCACAAAAGCACCAAGGAGGTTCAAGCAACGAAACTCCGTTCCGAGTAGGCTGCGGAAGAGGGCTGTTGAGCGGAAAGGTTCGTAGGATCTCTGAGTCGTGGGCAGAGGAAAGTTGTACGCATAGCCAGCACACTGCGGATCGCCTCAGGCAGCCAGACGCCGAGTTTTCATCCAGATGTCCAAGCGGCCGACATGCCGAAAGACTAAGTACACATGGGAGCTAGTTTGAACCCTAAACCCTAAACCCTAAACCCTAAACCCTAAACCCTAAACCCTAAACCCTAAACCCTAAACCCTGCGCACATGCCACTGCTGCTCTACAGTCATGCCCTGCCTGTACAAATCCTCTCGCATTCTCGCTGATCCTGTCAGTTCAAAATGCTTGCATCACGCACGTGCCGAGCTGACGCGGGCAAAGGGCTCCCTATGAAAGAAGAAGGCCCCCCCCCCCCCCCCCCCCAAAAAAAAAAGAGGGACTCGGAATGTAGAACAACTCTGTTTGCATCCCCATGCACCTTCACGTCCCCTGCATAGCGGGCCATGCGCCGATTCTCACGATCCACACCTGGGCGGAGACCGACAGTGAAGGGCTTTAAGCCCGACACCGTGCGCAGGGAGGGCATGGTTTAAGTCAGAAGTTCGGAAGGCACCAAGTGCTCCAGGGGAGAAGGAAGCAGAAGGGAGATAGCAGCAGTCAGCACCTCTACAAGAGAGAAAGAGGATGGGGCCGGAGGGAGGCAATCACGCTGCTTGCAACTACACAAGCTGCTCTGATAAGATGAAGGCATTCGCCAGCTCCAATGGTCTGATACCTGGCTGATCCGCGGGATGGATTGAGCTAGCGAAGGGCGTTTTGCATTTGGGTACCAACCAAGGTATGGAAGAGCAGATGCCAGGGCGCCACAAAACAAGGCGGGCCAACTGGTAGCCATCAGCCAGCATGCCCATGCAAACCCCTTCGATGCACCTGCGTGCTGTGAGAACTTGAGGCACTGACGTTGATTTAACGCACAGGACATGAGGCGGAATGAGATAGGGTAGTTGTCTGAATATGGGCCCTACACAATGCGGCACGTTCACTATCAGGACCCCCCCCCAGAAAGGACCCTAATTTTAAGAACCGCCCAATAATCTTCTAGTCGGGAATAAGGGAATGAGGCACCCTACATCCCCCCCATATATATATATATATATATATATCTGTATATATACATATATATATATATGCGTTCAGGGCTTACATAGGGGGCCTAATTCCCGACCCTAAACCCTAAAGCCCTAGACCCCCATTCCCTACGAAGACCCCCTGGTTCTTAGTAGGGAATGAGGGAGTGAGGGCCCTCTATTATCCCTTAAAGGGTATATATTTAGGGCCTTCACTCCCTCATTCCCTACTAAGAACCAGCCAGAAGAGCCAGAGGAATGCAATAATCTCGGCGGCTCGGCGAGTCATTGCTTGTGGTGGGGTCTTGATCGTTGCAGGGGCGATATCCAGGAGCCAAAGTCTGGCATGATGTGGCCATATAGAACTATATAAAATTATAAACCAATGATCGTAATATACCACAAACCAAATTAGTATATAGATATATACATATATATATATGTATATATATATAGCAGTATACTATATGTATACATACGCATATATATATATATGGGCGTCCGCCTATTGCGGTTCCCCTTATTTTTAAAGGTTTACATAAATGTATATATTTTAAACCCTAAACCATCGTTATAACCACAGCAACAAGTCGATGATGATGCAGGTACCCCAAACCTATAGGGTTAAGTTTGACAGGTTTAGGGCTTAAGATTGAGGCATTTAAACGTAAGCCCGCAATGAAACCTAAACCCTAACCGTTCAACCCGATAGAGTTAAGGCTAAGCGGTTAGGGTTTAAGATTTAGGTTTTTTTTAAACTTTAAACCTAAACCCATAGAGATTTAACCTTAAGGGTTGAAAGTTCGGGCAGTTAAACCTTAACCCTGAACCGTTTAGGGTCAGAACCCTAAAACCCGATAGGGCTCTACAAGGAACAAAGGTTTTGACCCTAAAGGGTGCTGAAGGTATACATGCCCAGACCTTAGGTTTTCTTGAACCATTCAACCCTACAGGGTTTAAAGGCTTTAGGGTTTAAGGTTTAGGCATTACCTGTACGATAGAACCTTAAAGCCCTATAGGGCTTGGAGCTTAAATCCCTAAACCTTAAATCCCATAGGGCTATGCCTACGTTTGTAGGGCTTTCTTCCCAATGACGCGAGAATACTGTGAGCAAATGTCCTTTTCACTATTTCCTGGGATTCAAAATATAAACAAACCATATCGTTACATGATAGAATTCAGGTTTTGCTTATCGGGGGATGGTTGCTTGAGCTATTCTTATAGGATAATTACATGTTTGTCAATCAAACCCTGAACCATAGCTATAACCGCAGCAAAAAGTTATAACCTTGTCATATACATATATCCGCAGAGCTCGTCAAATCCGATCATGATGTAGGCGCCCCAACCCTAGAGGGTTAAGGTTGACAGGTTTAGGGTTTAAGATTGAGGCATTTAAACCTAAGCCGGCAATTCAACCTAAACTCGAACCTTTAAACCCTATAGAGTTAAGGTTTAAGGGGTTGGGGTTTAGGACTTAGGCATTTAAAACGAAAACTCAAAGAGTTTTAATCTTAAGGGTTTAAAGTTCGGGCATTCAGGCCTTAACCCTGATTTGGTTAGGGTCAGAACCGTAAAACCCTACAGGGCTCCCAAAGGTTCAAAGGTTTTAACCCTAAAGGGTGCTGAATGTATACATGCCCAGACCTTAGGTTGTCGAACCATTGAACCCTATAGGGTTTAAAGGTTTAGGTTTAAGGTTTGGGCATTAATTACCTATACAATAGAACCATAAAACCCCAGAGCACTTAGAGCTTAAGTCCCCAAACCTTAAACCCCATGGGGTTATGCCTACGGTTGTAGGGCTCTTTCGCCCCGGTGACGCGAGAATACTGTGAGCGAATGTCCTGAAAACTACTTCATGGGATTCAACATATAAACAAAGAGGATAATTCAAGTTTTGCTTATCGGGGGATGGTTGCTTGAGCGATCTTAGGTAAGGTAAAGCTTTTAGGATAGAGGTTTTGTTTTGCTTGTTGGGGGCGTGATGGGGTTGCCCTCATTTTTTCTTATAGGTGAATTTACATGTATATCAATCAAACCCTGAACCATAGTTATAACCGCAGCAAAAAGTTATAACCTTGTCATGTACATATATCCGCAGAGCTCGTCACTTTCACTACTTGCTGGGATTCAACATATACACAAACTATATCGTTAAATGATGGAATTCAGGTGTTGCGTATCGGGGAATGGTTGCTTGAGATATTTTAGCTAAGGTAAAGTATTTGGGATATTTCGCTTGTTGGGGCGTGATGGGGTTCCCCTTAATCTAATGGGTTTACATAAGTGTATAAAAATCAAACCCTAACCCATAGTTATAACCACAGCAATAAGTTATAACCTTGTCATATAGAAATTTCCGCAGAGCTTGTCAAATCCGATGATGATGTAGGCACCCCAACCCTAGAGGGTTAAGGTTGACAGGTTTAGGGTTAAAGATTGAAGCATTGAAACCTAAGCCGGCAATTCAACCTAAACCCTAACCTTAAAACCCTATAGAGTCAGGGTTTAAGAGTTAGGGTTTAAGGCACAACCCCATATAGTATACGTATACTTATGAGCAGAAAAGATACGGGAGACACTGCTTGCGATTCAGAATATTCGGAGCAGAAAGGATACAGGGGACACTGCTTGCGAATCAGAACTTTAGGAGCAGAAAAGATGCGGTAGAGGTACCTCGGCAGGAGAACCATTAAACCATTAAACCATTTAACCAATAAACCATTAAACCATTAAACCAATGGTTGCCCCCTTATGAGAATCCCCTAAACTATTAAACCATTAAACCATTAAACCAATGGTTTCCCCCTTATGAAAATCCCTTAAACCATTAAACCATTAAACCATTAAACCATGAAACCATTAAACCATTAAACCATTAAACCACTGGTTGCCCGCCATGAAAATGGTTTAATGGTTTAGGGGATTCTCATATGGGGGAAACAATTGGTTTAATGGTTTAATGGTTTAATGGTTTAGGGGATTCTCATAAGGGGGAAACCATTGGTTTAATGGTTTAATGGTTTAATGGTTTAATGGTTTAATGGTTTAATGGTTTAATGGTTTAGGGGATTTTCAGAAGCGGGAAACCATTGGTTTAATGGGTTAATGGTATGGTTTAATGGTTTAATGGTTTAATGGTTTGGGGGGGAGACCATTGGTTTAATGGTTTAATGGTTTAATTAATGGTTAAGGGGATTCTCATATGGGGGAAACCATTGGTTTAATGGTTTAATGGTTTAATGGTTTAATGGTTTAATGGTTTAATGGTTTAATGGTTTAATGGTTTGAGGGGTTTTTGGTTAGATGGTTTAAGGGAATGTGCAAAAACACAGGGGAACCGCTATAGGCGGTGACCCATATATATACACATGCATGTATGTACGTATATATATATATATATATATATATGTATAGCAATGTACCACTTGATGCACACGGGGCCATGCCCAAGAAGCAAAACTGCGCAGGGGCCGCAGCTTCACTGCACAAACCGGTCTTGGGATCGCATCTGCCTGCAAACCCAGACGGGGTGATTGAACGCAATCTTGGCTTTCAAGTGGAAGGATGTTGAAGGATTTGAGGCTTTGAGTTGACGGACGCTTCTTGCAATGACTCAGCGTCTCGAAGCTGCGCCTGGATCGTAGCACCAATTCGGTGCCTGGGGCGCATGCTGCGGCAAAACGGCATGCAGCTCAGACGACGACTTGGCCCAAACCACTAAATCACTCAAGATGTTGGTCAGCAAGTCTGCGCCGCATAAGACATGCACCTCGCACACGACACCGAACTGCTCACAAAGATCCTGTGGACGGCCTGAAAGCGATCAAGCGAAGGAATTCTACCCTTTTTACACCGCGCAGTCGCTGCTACCATTGTGCTGTTCTTGTTATAATGACTGAGATTGTCGTGGTATCGTCATCGTCGTAGTATCAGTGCGACTATGCTTCTGATTGTTTTTGTGATGACTGCTAGTACACGAGTCTGCGTATTGATGAATAGATGCAGTGGGCATTTTGTGCAACACCTGGCCTACGCACAAGCCGTTCTGGCATTGGTCCTCCAGCAGCTGCAATCAATTGACATGATTCGGGGTTACAGGGTTGCACATCCAGCTATAGGGTAGTAGAGTTATTTAGCCCCGACTTCGTGGCTCCTGAACCGTGAACTGCCTCCCGTCATCACCTCGCAAGTCTCAACGTCTTGTGCTGAAAGGAAAGGGCTGTGCGAAGCAAAGCAAGAGCCATTTTACCGCCCAGCTGCAAGGTGTCTCATCTGGCAGCTTGTCGTACGTACAGCGGCCTGTAGACGGATGACCTCCAAAGATGCAAAAGAGGCGCTAGCAGACTTCCTGCCTTGCCGGGGTCCAGACACTCGCCGCCGGTCAGACATGAACTCAG
>CAJNDS010002625.1:22500-37500 GCA_905221605.1 Symbiodinium natans
TAGGGGTACCTTATTGGGGTCCTTACAATGGGTCCTACTATTTGGGGCTCTATGCTAGTGGTCACCCTGCTTTTGTAAACCCCCAAAAGGATGTCGACGAAGGCCAGAAACGGCCTTTCGCAGTCTGTGTGGAATCCCCCCTCATGCGCTGTCCTGATCGGTTTGGCCCTGAAGTTTATGGTTTTGGGACATGCGTAATGCGTATATGCACCAACAACGTTATGATTCATGATCAAAGATATACGCGGGATTTACAATGACGGAAGATTGTACAGAAATACCAGAGGTCTGGCCGTGCCTGAGGCGGGCGCGCATACCATAGTACCACATTGCGACGGCCGTGCCGGAAACCACTGCAAGCGTCGCAGTCATCCTGCCGGTTGGTTGCACGGACGTCCGCCCTCGTTGGTAGTAAGGGTTTAGGGTACGGGGGGGAACCGAAGGGGGACGAGAAACCGAACAGTCAACCCCAACAGAAACCCTTGATTTCCCTGGATCAACCACACAACAAACCCAAACCACAGGGCACTCACCTTTTACTACCAGGCACATGGCCCAGTCTTGAGCCAAAAAAATGATTTCCGGGTTTATTAACCCTTTTCAACTTCCAACACTAACTCTTTCTACAATACCAGTAGCAGCTCCGCACTCCCCCTGTCCTAGGATTTCCTAGGACACATTGGAGATGCAGATCTTTTGGCCAAAAACTGCCATTAGGGCAGCAGCCAGCTGCTTGAAATGCACAATATGGTTTTACGTCTACCAGGACGAAATTATAGCACATTGGCTAAATCCACTAACCATAGAGAATCTCTTTTCACCATGATCCTCTCATCACTGAAGACTCCTTGGCCTTCTTCACCACAAACCGTGGTCTTCGCTACGCGAAAAGCTACTGACTTCTACTATCAGGGATTTCCATACCCTTAATAGTAACCACCACATTTGTCAGCACATTGGCTGTTCCAGCGCACCTGTCTCCAGAAAGAGAAAAACCATCCCTTCATCCATACCATCCAATCACTTCTTTTTCCGATTGTTGGCAATCTTGAGGTGAAGTTGCAGCAGAATATACTCCAGGTCCGAAACGGCAAGAACAGGATCCTGTACGCCCCTTTGAATTGAGGATACCAATCCTTCTCTTTTTGCGTCCTCAATCGCTTGGCAAGATTGACCCAGCTCTGCACTCACAGCTGTAGACGCTTGCGCATCCACATCAGGAGGACGATCCTTTTCCTCAGGACCTTTCACCACCACCACTTCTCCCTTTTTGGGACTCTGACTTCTCTCTTTCTTCTTCGCCTTTCCACCGACGTTTGACTTTGTGCGCACTTTCAAGGCTTTTTCTCCTGCAGAAACCGCCGCATTGGATGATGATCCACTCTTCTCAATGGTCGCCGGCATCTTCTTCGGCTTTGGAACCAGGAGAGTGTAAGGATCTTCGATAACTGCAGCTTTCCTCTTCTTTTTAACCTTTTTTGCCTCCTCCTCAACGATAACCTCCGTCTCAGAAGTCTCAACCACCTCCTTTTCGGCAGGAATATCTTTGCTGGACTCCCTTTCCAGGGACCTCTTCTTGCCCCTTTTGGGATCTTTTTCTTCTTCCAAGTTGGCTCGCTCGAACCATATCCTCAGGTCATTGACCCATTCTTCCACCTCCTCGAGCGAAACATCATACGACTTCACTACTTCGTGAAGTTCCAGCACGGACAACATATCGTCGGTCCACGAAACCCATTCTCTATCCATCTGGTCAGCGTCTCCCTTGAACTTCAGGAGTTTGAACAGTGGGTCCGCCTCTGCTCGAGCCAAGTCTGTTTTGCCATTCGACAGAATTGAAATCGCTTCCATCAACAGTTCCGACATTTTGGTGTCATCGTCATAAGTCATGGAATACTCCTCACCATCATCGAACTGTTCAGGAGAGATCTCCTCTTCCCCACCTTTTGCACCAGAACTTCTCCTTGGACCATCCCTTGGGGGCGTCCTCGGAGACCTTGGCCTCTGTTCATTCAGCGGATCACCATGCTCAAAAACACACCTGTCACCATAACGACACTTCCCAGACTGAGCAAACTGAATGCACCTCACACCAGTTGCATCATGCGAGAACGCACACGTCTTTCCAGCAAAACAGTGTCTCCCCGCCACATAGTATTTGCACCAATACGAATGCAGCACCACATCATCTTCTGAATGGATGAATTTGCAGTCTTCACCAAATTTGCAGCGATCTTTTCCCTTACTGAACCAATAGCAGAAGCCTTTCTTCCTCTTCTCCAAGCGCTCCGCCTCGAACCGGTCCATAGGGCGATTCTGCTCTACATGAACATTGCCATGTGCTTGAGAACTGCTCCCTTCACCCCAGGTGCTATCAGTATTTGATGCTTGGAGTACAGCTGGAAAACCTGGCCTTGGTCCTACCACCTTCATGATTGGTTTTCCGCCAGCTCCTGAGCCACGCTGAGACGATCCAAAAACATTGAACTTCTTCATGAGGGCTTTCCTAGTGCCGATCTTCTGCACCCTTTTGATTGGACGCTTCATTGTTCCAACCTTGCATCCAGATACGTTCAAACGACACAACCTCCTATACCCAGCTCTATATCCCTTTTTCCAAAGAGCCATAAGGATTTTAGAGGCAGTAACATTCTCCACCTCTACCTTTTCCAACGATCCCTCACTTCCCGGAACAAACCCCTCCAGCCCATCCATATCTGAAGACCTTTCCATCTTTTTTGACACCACTTCGTCGAGGTAGTCTTCAGAGATCCAGGGTAAATTCCTCTTAGAGGAAGGATTGTCACCATTGTTTGGTCCTTCACCAGGATACCCCTTTGTGCTGTCAAAGATCTTCCCAGTAGTGCGGTCCTGCGTAGAGAAGTTGGAAGCAACGCGAGAGTACACTGACCACAAGAAAATCCTTGTGCCCGCCAGTCTTGACGACCCACTGGATGTCTCCTCTTCCGGAGAGACTTCTGGCGCTTTGCCATCCCTTCCAGTGTCACCAAGTGTCTCACCTCCAGCATCTTCAATGGGAATAAGGGATTCATTGTTCCCTTGATCTAGTACCGCACCTTGTTGATCGGGGATCTCCAGCACCATTCCTGTAGGATCCACTTCCTCATCAGCATCGTCGTCCATTCTTCTCCAGAGAACTTCCAATTGATCAGCGCAAGTCGCTGCCTGAAGGAACTCCATCATTTGGTCCCTCCCGTGCTGCCAGAGAAACTCGGAATTCACCACTGTTCCTTGGCCTCCAAGTCTAAGGAATGGAGCGACCAGATTGGCTACCCTTGCCATAAGTTCCACATGAACTTCCATGCCTGGACTGCGACTCCAATCATAGGCTATTGCCTCCATAGCAGTTCCAAACTTTCCAGTATCCCTGAATTCCTTTTCCAGGCCAGGAGAAAGCAGTGCACCCATCACCGAAAGAGGATAATTTCCCACCACCGGCAAGCACGGATTGTCATGGAACGAATGATGCAAATCACAATAATATCCTTGATCTCTCCTTTCAAAAAGGAGTCTCCCAGTATTCAACTGGGCATTCAGTTCATCCACTTGAACCATTTCAGCACATATTCTCTGTGCTGTGTACGCCATTGCTGGCCAGATGGAACGATCGGTCAGACCACGACGCATAACCCAATCAGTTGTTGGCGACTGAATCAGCGTCCTTGGATCATACACCAGAACTACCATCGCACCGTCACCCATTGACTGATCAGCATCGTCCTCCAGTGCCAGGTTCTCATCCTGTTCGCTTGCACCCTCGGATGACATGCTAATAACCAAATTTCGATCCATCTTATTGGACCCTTTTTGGCAATCTCTTTGCCCCACCGGCAACTTGCCAACTGCAACCTTCCAATAAATCCGATTCAGAAGGCCTTTAACCAGCAATTGCTGAAGGTCACTCCTCACCGAACCACCGTCCAACTTCTTCGCATCATCACCACGGAGGTCATTGCTCCCACCTTCTCCTTCTTTTTGGTCAGTCTCCTCGCCAGAAATTTGTACTGCTCCTTCAGGCGCCGTCTCCTGTCCAGCCACTTCATGCCCAGGAAGAACTTGAGCGCTTTCAGGGACATTCACCTGTCCAGCAACACCTTGCCCAGGTAAAACCTCATCCGTGGAGCCCACCGCCAGCGAACCAACCATAACTGAGCCATCCCTTGCTCTTTTTTGAGACTGTCCAGTTCGACGAGAAGGTTGTGGTAGCGAAAAAACTTGAAAAGTCACTTCTTGGCGGGTCTCCCCCCGCGACGCTTTGTCGCGTTCTTTGCCAAGGTGAACCGATTTTTTCTGCCCATCATTGGGGCCGGAAGAACCACCCATCGGAACATTGCCACGAATCGCAGTTCTCTGTAAATCCCTTTCTTGCAAAAGGATTTCCCGCATGCGGTGCACAGCATTGGTCTCTTCCTCGCTTGAATCGCTTGAGGAAGCGGCATAAGAAACCAAAGCCTCCGCCTGATCATCATCGTCCACCACATCTGCCCACGCTCTGCTGAACCGATACGACAACCCACCACGAGGCTTCAGTTCCAGTGGTTTTGGTTTCTCCACCACTTCCGCCGGTTGCGCTCGTCGCTGTGAGCGAGAGCGTGGCACCTGTCGCACCTGTTTTTTGTCCAGCAAGGGCCTTCCCCTTTTCACAGGGTTTGATCTTGACCGATACTTTTTTGTTGGTGGATTCACCGGTGGCATTCCAACTCCCACCAACTTCAGCTTCTGTACGCACAGTGGAGACCTCTGCGCAAGCGTCCAAGCGTCACGGTACTTGACCTTATCAAAAAGCTCCCGATAGGAGCCTCTCGGCATCGTTTTTGCACCGGAGCCTTCAGCTTCACGCACCTGAGTGAGGGTTCGCACCGCCGCTCTTCCAGTCCCTTTGTTCCCAGAAGATTGTTGTACCCGTACAGATGCATCAGAAGGAACTGCCTTTTCCGGTCCTCCCGGTCGATATCGGACCTCACCCACCAATTGTAGAATTTTGCATGCGGTCACCTTGTTGATCCCTTTGTCAACCAAATCTTCCACAAAGATGAACTCTTGCAAGTCCGACACATTGGTCACACCAAGGGTAATCATCACCTCACTTACATGAGGGGTATACACCCACAGGTGTGCGTTGCGAGCCATCCAATTTTCAATTGGCTCCTCCGGATTGTGAAGCTGAGTACTAGTGGATGCAGCCACCGAATTCTTTTGTTCATCAGCCTCTTCTTCATCCAGAATACCCTTTTCACCATCTTTTTGTGACACATTGGTCATCTGCAGCGCTTCCATTTGCGCAGCTTTGAAGAGGAATCCTCCTCGTCCTCTTCCAAAACCAGAAAGGTGTCCAAGATTATGGTACCATCATCTTCCACTCGTTTCACTGTTCCATTGACAGTATCACCAAATTGGAACTGATGTACATTGTTCCCTTCTGCAGGAACCAATACATTTATATCACCATAGTCCAAAAAGGCTCCATACCCATTGATGCAGCGCACTAGACCAATGATCTTGTCTCCCTCTTGATAGCAATGTGTCCCAGGTGATTCCAAGGCTCCCGCTCGGGGCACTTTCTTTGCATGCTCTTCAGAAACCATCTCTGTATCATCGGCTCCTGGCGCATCCTTTGTCTTCACCTTTGGGTCACACTGCTCGTCCTGTTCCACGAGTCCCACAAGCTCATCTTTTTTGTGCTCCTGGATTTCAGGACCTCCCTTTTTCTCTGCCAAAGGCTTTGCCTCATCTGCTTCAGTTCGCTCGGCGTCGACTTCCGGTGAACTTCCAGACGGCAACGCTTCTCCCTTCATGGGAGTGGACCCATCATTGGTGTCCTTTGTCACACCTTCTGCAGCAGGCAAATTTTCTTCCACTGCAGGGCGATTGAGTTGATCATCCACGGCAGGCACACTTTCTTCCACCGCAGGCTCCTTTGGTTCCATGGTTTCCAAAGGAGAATTGCCACCATCATTGACCACAGCTGCCTCATTGGCTCCGGTGTAGCCCTTGTCATTTCGTTCCTCGCGGCTAACTTCAGGTTGCACCAGTGCGTCCACCTGTGAACCTCCATCATCAGCTGCTGCGGAGACCTGCGCCCCATTGTTGCAGTCGCCCGTGGAACGTAACACCATATGCACCTCAACCCGTGCCTCCTTCGCACTCCAGGTACTATCTGGCGCATCGACCCGCGCTTCATTGGCGCTCCAGGCCTCATCTTTCCGATCACCGTGTCTCCAGCAGTTTCAGAAGTTTCCTTTTCCCTTTGAATGGCAGAATTCTCGGCACCAAACGAAGAGACCTCCTCAGTCGTAATGCACAACTTTTTCTCTTCGTCATCCAAATCTCCAGGGCCATCTTCCTGAACGACAGGCACCACATCCACCACTCGCTCTTCTGCAGCCGACACAATTCCGATCTCCACATTGGGCATTTTTTCTTCTGGACCCACCGATTCCACCGCTGCCACACCCTCAGAAAGCGTCTCCATTTCTTCCCGATCCAGATGTTGAGCTTCAGCGATGTCTGCTCGGTTTCCAGAAATCCCCTCTTCATCAGGAGAACCCGAGGTCGGGGCGTCACCACCACCCCTAGGACCGCTATCCCCGATAGTAGAGGAAAAATCCTTTTCACTTACACTATTTACACCGCTGTTCACACTTTCCATGCTACCCTGCTGTGCCCTAGAAGACTCAGTAGGTGACGGAGACGAGGTAGCACCCAGCGCTGGCTCATCTTCCACAGGGACAATGCCCATTCCAACACCTGGCCCCTCGCTGTTTCCAGCCACTCCAGTCTTCTTAGGCAACACCCATTGGGTATCTCCAGTGTCCAAGCAGTAAAGATATTCTCTCCCATCCTCGTGAAAATGGCGTTCCCATGTCTTCCCATCGCAGTCGACGATTGGAAGGTCAGCAGCCTGAGACGCTTTGCCTCCACCACCAGCGTATAAGTCTTCGTCTGACTCTTGCTGTATTCTTGCTGCCTCCAATTCCAGGATTTCTCCTTCGCTCATCACCATAGCAACAGGAACGACTCCTTCTGCGTCCCCAACGACGAGGATACTGCTTTTTGTCGCAGCAACAGGCGCAGTTTCTTCCGCTTCACCTGTCAACAGATCACCACTTTCAGCCGCGAAACTCACTTTGTTGCGAGCTCGCTTGGAAACAGGGATAACATCCCCAACCAGTTCTGTCTGGCACCCTTGCTCCACCATCTTTGACGTAGAGGAGCTTGTTGTTGGCGCTCCCGTTGATTCAGCAGATTCCGCAGCTCGAAGAAGATGCCCATGTTTGCTTAGAAGGCGCAGCAAAACTGCTTCCATCTGGTCTTCCAGTCCTTCCACCACCGGCTTCTCTTCGCCACGCATACCACCAACATCAACCAGAGCGTCCTCATTGGGAACAACTTTTTCACCCGTTGCAGACCTTTTGACACCACCTTCACCTTGGTCGCCCACATTGGAGCTCGATGATGCCGCACCAGTCCGTAACCAGTTGGTCGCCATGGCTTCAAACTTCCACCCTAAAGCCGAAACACAAACCGCAGGGAACCTAATTTGGGCTCATAACCTACGGGGGGGAACCGAAGGGGGACGAGAAACCGAACAGTCAACCCCAACAGAAACCCTTGATTTCCCTGGATCAACCACACAACAAACCCAAACCACAGGGCACTCACCTTTTACTACCAGGCACATGGCCCAGTCTTGAGCCAAAAAAATGATTTCCGGGTTTATTAACCCTTTTCAACTTCCAACACTAACTCTTTCTACAATACCAGTAGCAGCTCCGCATAGGGTTTAGGGTTTAGGGTTTAGGGTTTAGGGTTTAGGGTTTAGGGTTTAGGGTTTAGGGTTTAGGGTTTAGGGTTTAGGGTTTAGGGTTTAGGATCATAATTGACAGTAAGTGGTACTCTAAGAAGGATGATAAAGATCACCATGCGCACAGACCGCAGAGCTGCCGTAGGCCCCGCGCAGCCAGCACGCGTTCGCCGAGATGTGAGCTAGGAGAGTCCAGATGATCAGCTCCTGGGTCCAAGCTGTGGGTGTTTAGGGTTTAGGGTTTAGGGTTTAGGGTTTAGGGTTTAGGGTTTAGGGATTAGGGTTTAGGGTTTCGGGTGTCCAGCCCTACGGAAACGGTCACAGCCCAGCACTCGCAGCTTTGACAGAGGTGCTGGCCCAGAAGAATATGAGGACTGGCACCAAAACCAGGATTGTCCGCCTGGGTGGCATCTTTGTACGGGTTTGGGGTTTAGGGTTTAGGGTTGACTGCATGGATTACCGAGTTCCTGACGCCCGAGGTGGCCGATCGGGATCGCCAGCGCCCAGAAAGGAGTACGCTCCTGAAGACCTGGCTATGGGCGGGTTTAGGGTTTAGGGTTTAGGGTTTAGGGTTTAGGGTTTAGGGTTTAGGCGACTCTGAGAGCTCCCATCATGCAGCCTGTCCGTGCCGCTGCATGCACTCCGCAGACTCAGCGCTGCGCGGGTGTTCCTTTTCTTGCATCATCGGCTCCTGGGCTTCCCACGAACCCCCAAAAGTCAAAGAGAACACAGAAAGGCTGGCAGCCTCTCGCTGATCTGGCGTCGTGAAAAAAGGCGGCGGTGGAGGGAAGTCTGCGACCGGCCCGTGTGTCTGGGCCTACGCAGCGCCAGCATGTGTCCAGCGTGATCACAGGACCATTCTACCCCCGAACCCGCCACACTCCTTTTCAATCACCATCACTCTATAGACCGTCGGGATATAGGAATCAAGGTCCACCACGGCTGAGTCGCGCCTGTGCAGCCGGAGCCTGGGTACTGAAACCGGCAGCCATGAAGGGATCCTCCGACAGCTTCACTTGTCCAAGATGCACCTGGCACGTCTTGTTCCACAGCCGTGGGAGAAATGCTTCCGCGAATTCCCCTACGAGCATAATTCTAATTAGTTACTTCAAGCGTCCCCGCCTTAAAGCTGAACAATGGGAGTTGTGGCGAAACCCCTTGGAGCTTTTCATTATCCTCTGAAACAGCTCTCGTGGCCTCTCGCGCGGCCTTTTCAGGCCTCTTCGCGGGCTGCACTGACGCGCGCTCTCGCAACCAGAGCTCTCTCGCAGAAACTATCGCCCTTGCGCGCCCCGGACCGTAGCTGACGCGGCCCTTTCATGGAGGATTTATGCCACAAGGGTGCTCCGGGGGAATCTTTGAGGGATTCTGGGGTTGTGCGCTCCAGGATATCAGACAGGATTCTTTGCCGGATTTCCGAGATGGGGTAGGCACCCCGGGGTTCTCTGCGACCCGGGCCAGGACGGGAGAGAAAAGCTGAGTGCTGAGTTCACGTCCAAGAATCGAAGGGACCGGATAGGTAGCCCCCTTCTCGAAGACATGCCCTAAACCCCAAACTGGCCCCCTAAACCTGTTTGGGGTGGATGAGAAGGAGTCAGGGGCTCAATTTCCCTTGACTTGATCTCGGCCTGCGATGCAGGTGCTGTGGGAGGCTGTTCGGACCTTGCCGGGACGTCTTTGAGGGTTTAGGGTTTAGGGTTTAGGGTTTAGGGGTTTAGGGTTTAGGGTTTAGGGTTTAGGGTTTAGGGTTTAGGGTTTAGGGTTTAGGGTTTAGGGTTTAGGGTTTAGGGTTTAGGGTTTAGGGTTTAGGGTTTAGGGTTTAGGGTTTGGGGCTCCGGGTTTCGGATGTTCAGGGTTTGCCCTTGGGGATGGGGGGTGGGGGGTCTTTGTATTTTGGGGTATTAGAACAATGCGCCATAACTTGGACTTGTATGCTCAGGCTCCTGCTGCCCGTACATGTTGGGTTGTGGCCCGTAGCGGGACCTGGTTCATCGCATGGCACCCACCTAAACCCTAAACCCTAAGCCCTAAACCCTAAACCCTGAATCCTAAACCCTAAACCCTGCATTCGTATGAATTCGTAGAACTGACCATCGGCGTAAGCTCTCATTCAATTTAAGCGCCTGCCACGCACATCCATTATTTGTGAGATGCGCCGGGATCCTCGCCCTCCTTGACCGCTTTGCAGGTGTGTCATGAAGGGGTCGACTGGCACCTGCCACATGTCACCCTAAACCCTAAACCCTAAACCCTAAACCCTAAACCCTAAACCCTAAACCCTAAACCCTAAACCCTAAACCCTAAACCCTGAACCCTGAACCCTGAACCCTGAACCCTGAACCCTGAACCCTGAACCCTGAACCCTAAACTAAACCCTAAGCCCTCAACCCTCAACCCTAAACCCTGAACCGGGGTTTAAGCAGCATGGGCCCACCGGTGTGCATTGTTTCTCCCAGTAGTCCCGCACCTCGCATACAAATGCTGTGCCCGCTGGTGCATGCCGATGCTTCTTAGGATTCTTTCTGGCTGAGCTAGTGACTGCCTGTGGCGTGTGTTCCTGCAACATCGCTGAGCACGCTTGCTTCCAGGGAACGAAAGCCCACAAACAAATCAAACTTCGCAGTAGTCTTCCGAGATCCGCACGGACCTATACCGCTGGACAACTTCTTCCAATGTACGGGCCTGCTCACAAGTGCCAGTTCTAATTGCAATCCGCCAGCGTGCCAAACACTGATTTGCACATTGATCGCACCTTGCCATCTTCTGGGTCGATTCTTCTCTCTGGCATTGCCGCGCTATCGCATGAGGCCTCGGAAGCAGCATGCCGGAATGCCCGTGTTTGGGCTTTGCCATCCCTAACCATGTATGCAAGGCTGTCGGAGCTGCGCCCTACTCACCTGGCACTTTAGGCCCAGGCTGCAGACCAATGTTCGTTTCGCTGATAGGAGGACGAGCCACGGCAGGGGAGGGCCAGTGACAAGTCCAAAGCGTGGCTCTGAATTTTGAGCCTTCTCGGCGACGAGGCTCAGAGGTCGTTGCGCGACTGGACTACCCAGTAGGTCTGCTACGACAGAGACCGTGCGAGCCCGATACCTAGCAAAGCTAAGACATTAAGAAAGAAGCGATGTACAGTCAGTACGATTCATTTATGCCTATGTCATATGTTCGCGAATGGGGGGGGGGGGGCAGTGAAGGCTTTTGGGGGCAAGACAAGCCACGACTCAAACGGCCTCGCACTGATGCCGCGGCGAGCAGTCGACCTCAGCAGATCAGTATGTCAGCATGCATATATGTGTATATATGGCCTTGTACAAGTAAATGTATGTACACAATATATAACACAATCTCTGTGGTTTGACAAGCAAGCTGAAACCTTGTTTGTGGACATGCTGGCATACTCTTAGCCATGCTCTGGCGTCCGCATGTGTGAATTCCGCAAGCCAAGCCTCTGTCACATTGACTGCGAGCAAGGGCTGAGTTCGAGGCGTCATCAATGAGGCAAAGGTCGGGGGTGCAATACCGGTAAGTGTTGCAAAGCACACCATCGGTGTGCCTGCATTGGTCTGGCACCAGGCGACAGTCGTAGAAGATATCGTCCCTGCAGAGATGCGGCGCCCCCACGTCTAAGTTTCTTGGAAGAAGAATTGAACTCGGGGGCCTCGGATTGGCCTGGCCGGTGCTAAAGGTAAAGCCGTCGCAGGCTGGGGGATTCTGGCTGCCTTTGAACCTCGGGAGCAGTCTCACATAATCTCGCCTCTTGAATCTTGAGAGAACGACTGCGCGCAGGATTCCTCCATTTGCTTCCAGCTTTGCCAAGCCCGGTCCCATGACTTCACAGCAAGACGAATGACATCCGTATGCACCCTCCTTCTCTCCATTTCAAGTGGCTTCTAGAATGATTGCAGAGGCTCCGGCTTCCGACAGTTGCAGGTGTTGTAGTTGCCGCATTTCAGCATGCACTCTCGGGCCTCTGGCAGAATTGGCATCTAGGGGCCTTGGGGTCGGCTTTTGAATTGGTGGCGGGGGGGGGGGGTGGGGGGGGTCGTGCTCAAAACTCGCGAATCCACCTCTTGCAGCGCATGTTTTTTGAACCGTCCCGCCTCGGCTGAGGCACACTGGGTTTGATTGACCTGAGAAGCTCAAGAAGCGTGTGCACGAGCACGGGATGCCTTGCAAGCTCGCCTCGAAAACCTCTCAACCCCCAATTAAACCCTAAACCCTAAACCCCTCAAGAAATTCTCCTGTTCCCTGGGCCCAAGGCCAAACATGCCGGCTCGCATCGATTGTAGACAAAATCATTGAGGGTTTCATTGCACCAAAGCCTCAGGTCCAGCAAGGCATGGCCGGAGGGCCACAGCATGCTCCGTGCCCCCATTTGGTCACTTCTCTAAATCATGGTCCCTTGGTTGCTCTTCTAAGGCGGCCCCGTAGTATCTAGGGTACCAAACAGGGACCACAACTTTGAGAACTCACCATTTCTCTTTGCAAAAACGCCTGCGGTGGCCTACAGCGCTGCACTAAGCGACAGACGCTGTTGTCTGAGGCTCACCGAGGACCTGCGTCGCAAGAAAAGCCTAGATACCCTACTCCATGACGCTAACCCCTAAACCCTAAACCCTAAACCCTGAACCCTAAACCCTAAACCCTAAACCCTAAACCCTAAACCCTAAACCCTATATAAACGCTAAACCCTAAACCCTAAACCAGCGCTCAGGGGAAGCTCGGAGGTGACGTCCCTGCCTGCATCTGGAAGTTGCACTCCTGCCGCAGCCGCTTGCCAAGCTCCTTAGGGTTGAGAAAATTGGGGAGATTCGGGCCCCCCTTGTTAAAAATCCCCTGTTAAGAGGGATTCTACTCTCTTGTACCGCTATTGTAGGAGAGATCCAGTTGCGACCTCGGAATTTCGTGGAGCCTGCAAGGAGAGAACATGAGCGCAAAGGCGATGAGGGTCATGCCCAGCAGTCTCCGCAGACAAGGGGGCAGTGCGTGTCTATCGCCTGGTAGAGTTTGCACAGTCGGCTGAAATCCGAGGACATCGAAACAACTTCTCACACGGCTCAGGCTTTTCATGTCGAATTGACCATGCCTGTGTCCAAGGCAAACACATGGACTGGTCAAAGCCAAAGTTTGCATACCTCGGCTGTTGGGAAGGATCCGCGGCGCGTTGTGTCCAGGGCACCACTCCGCAGTTCGCTGAGGTGACAGCTCCAGGCAGGCCTGTAGGGCCTCTTCACGCCTGAAAGCAGAAACATCACTTGGCGCATGCTGCTCTGTGCATCCGTCCTTTTGTCTGAAGTACTCACATCCCACTCACACGCCTGTATGCACCTTTACATGATATGGCATGCCATGTCTTGCGATTTTGGACGCCGATTTGTTAAGTTCTCATGGATTGCATCGCTTTCAAGATTCATTGCGCGGACACGTGTGAACGCACCGCCCGGAGCTTACAAGTAAAGCCTGCTGACGGTGAGCGAGCATGCGTTCGCCCGAGTTGTTTCGGACAATCAACCTATTGGCGCTTGGTAGGGAATGAGGGAATTCGGCACCTTATATCCCCCTATACCCTTGAAGGGATTATACAGGGGGACATAAGGTGCGAGTTCCTACTTCCCTCACCAACTAAGAACCAGGAAGTCAAGAGATGATTCTTGTACGTGAAATCGCACCTCACAGACCAAGCCAGCGCACCCAAGCGGGGTTTAGGGTTTCGGGTTAGGGTTTAGGGTTTTTGGGTTTTTAGGGTTTAATTCGGGTTTAGGGTTTAACTGGGGTTTAGGGTTTAGGGTCTAGGGTCTAGGGCCAAGGGTTTACGGCGAGCCCTTCTGACTGCCAATTCAGAGGCAACGCCACGAGGACCGGTTGACCAAAGCTCTCTCTAAGAGGAGGCTCGGCTTTGTGGGTCAGATGAGGATTCGCTTTGAGTTTGGGTCCCTTTCGAGGGGTAGTTTGGGATGTTCCCCCCTATTTCTAACAGTCCTTCATTTAGAATATAATAGGGGGTACTATAATCCCTATTTGTATAAGGAGGAATCCCAGGGGCAGTTCTTATAAGCGTTCGATCTCGAAGGGAACTCTGACAAGATCTTCAGATGAGCGCTTGCATCTCTCTCAGTGTGGGTAGGTGCGCACGGGATGTGGAACGTGATGGTTGAGGCTTTCGTTCCGGCCAACCCGAATTCCGCTCTCAGTTTGTGGCTGATGTTGGCGCGTCTTTGTTAAGGCATGTGGGGATTTAGGAAAATAAGTGACCCCTAATATAGACCCCATATAATAGGATTCCCTTACGATAAGGACCCCAACAAAGCACCCCCTATTTTCGTAAACCCCCATGTTGCTCTTCGTCTGCACAATGCCATGAGTGGTTCCGACAAAGCTCCGCAAAAGCAACTCAGGCGGCTGAGGTCAAAGCAATCGTGCACAGCAGACGTTGTACTTGCTGGCTTCCAGCGCACCTGATGAACCCTAAAAGCCTAAAAGCCTAAAAGCCTAAAAGCCTAAAAGCCTAAAAGCCTAAAAGCCTAAAAGCCTAAAAGCCTGAAACCCTAAAACCCTAAAACCCTAAAGCCCGAAAACCCTAAACCAGAAAAACCCGAAGCCAAAAAAAACCTAAACCGATTCGTTGATGTTGGCTTCTGCAGTGCACGCTGGGGAGGTGGCAGTCTCTCCAGGTAGAGAGATCTTGAGCCACCGCATAGCCGATCAAGCCTGCCAGCAGCCGGACTCAATGGAACTTCCTAGCAGCTGCTTATTTGGGTGTTTCCGAAAATAGGGGGACCCTTTTGGGGGTCCCCGCAAGGGGATTCTACACTATTTCGGTACCCCTATCTTGGGAAATACCCATGTTTGGTTTCAAGCAATCTGGAAAAGACTGGCCTAGGCCAAGGAAGAAGGCCATGCTGCACGAGCCTCTACGAGTTATCTCCCATCTCGAAAAAAGGCACAGGCCGGCATCCTGTCTGCACTTATGCATAGTCCGACCATACTCTGACCAGAGATCATGTCCCCTCTTCTAGGCAATCCAATTTGCGTCCTCCATATGTTCCCCTGTGTTCCTGCCTGCTGCTGTATATGTCTAAAGCACGCGTGCAAGCGCAAATAGCTCCGGAGTCTGCCAGACGTAGAAACAAGCACAGCGCTTCAGCGCTCGCATCCTGCCCGTACGGAGCTCGGAA
>CAJNDS010002625.1:40000-45127 GCA_905221605.1 Symbiodinium natans
CCAAGCACTTGACACCACGTTGTTGCTTCTCGGGTTGGAAAAAGACACGCCAGATCTCTACGCTCCCGGCTGTTTGCCAGCAGTGCGAACCTTGCAGGACATAAGGATGCAGGAGGGCTTTCTAAACTAGGAGGCCTTCATATGGGCATTGTATGTACCACTGGGCCTGGGCTGAACGTTTGGGGCTTGGGAATAATGAATGTGCTTGAACTAAGCGGAAAAAAGGGGGACCCCTAGAAGGGACCTTCTATCTTATTCCCGTATGCAACCCTTATAGAGTCCCTATCTTACCTAAGTAGTCCCCAAATAGCCCCGAAATAACCCCTAAGGTCTCTTGTAAGGGTCCCTCCTTTAGTCCCTTGATTGAATCAATCCTGGGCTACTGACTCCCCACCCCGGCACGCTGGGGTGGGGGGAGGGCGCTTGGGGTGGCCTTGAGACACCCCCATAGTATCATTCATACATCAAGACTCTCTTTGGCAAGTTGGAAGCTACAAAAACTGTCGCTAAAGGCTCCCAGGAGCTAGTTTTCGGGAGCTAGGAGATGTCATAAACTTCAGGTCAGGTTGTACCGTCAGTTCTACAAGCTCTCCCTGGCTTTCAAAGGAGCTGCCACATCCTTCCATGCGCGAGTGCATGTTTCGGGCCGTGCGCTTAGAACGGAATGTGCGCGAAAAGGAAGCTCGAGCATTTCAAAGCTGCCTACCTAGGCTGCTGACATGCCGTGCTATGCTAAGTTTGCGGCCCGAAGAAGACAAAGGCGACTTTGTCCCAGGGGAATTCGTCCTCCTCGTTGCTTGTTGACGTGTCCGAAGCATGCTGGACATGACACGGCAGCCAGAGTCCCCAAAACGCACCTGCACCGCTGAAAGGCCCTCTTCGACTGCACTCCCAGCAATGGTCGCTACAGAACCTGCCACACGCGATTCCAACCGCAACATTCCCACGAAGCACAAGTAACAGAAACGCATGTGTGTTCGCCGGATTACCCGGCACCTTTCCCTGAGGACTATCGGCCATGAACGACGGACGACAGACGACGGACTACGGTGACTACGGACTACGGTGGCTACGGTGACTTCGGACTACGGTGACTACGGACATCTACGGACTACGGACTACGGACTACCGACGGCGACGACTACTACTACCACTACTCCTTCTTCATGCCTCACTACTGGCTCCTGGCAGCGGCAATTTGGAAAGAAACAACAGCCGCGCCTAGATTGCCCTGGCCCAAGGCTGTCAAGGCCTGCTTCGCAAGAGACGAGCGCGGTGTCCAAAACAGAGTTTTGCCAAATGGGTGTTTCCACAAACTAGGGGTACCCCTTTACTACCCCAAATAGAATCAGAACCGCCCTGAAAGGTACGCCTTTACTACCCCAAATAGAATAACAAAACCCCCTTAAAAGGGACCCCAGAAGGGTACCAGCACCCGTGTTTTCGGACCCCCAAAAAGGGCCTCCTGCCCCATGTCTCCCAGCATGTCCAGGGTCTTTTCACCTTCTGGCAGGACCTGGGCACATCTGGGAGATTCCTCTAAAGTAGGGTCCCCTTTTGGGATCCTTATTATAAGGATGCCCCTCTTATTTCTACTTTAGGGCCCCTTTGGGATCCTTATTATAAGGATGCCCCTCTTATTTAGGGTACCCAAAAAGGGGGACCATTTTGAGAAAGTCTCCACTCACGCAGCAACACTCGCCAGTTCGGGAATGCGCGAAACTTGGGCTGCTCAGGGCCCAGCGGGCGGCAGCATGTTGATGGGCTCATCAAGCACATTGTCGTCGCCCGCTGCCTTCAGCTTCTCTGCCATGGCCTTGACACAAAGGCTTGGAAACTAGGCCAGGGAGCTCGTTCACTTCTCGCAACATACCATTTTTTCAAAATTGTGAGAATAGTTATAATTATAATAAGAGCACCTTCGCCTCCTCCGCTGAGTTGAAGAGTTCTGGCAGGAATTGTGCGTGATTTGAAGGGTCCGGAACGTAACGCAGCGGCAAAGCTGATCCACGCAAGGCCATGCCGCAGGCGCTCTTGGCTGTGATGACCTCTTTCTGCCCTTCAGCATGCGCTTCCGCCTGCAGACGCCCAGACATGGAAAAGCACAAAAGCCTACGAGGCAGAAGTTCAATTGCAACGCGGCACGGATCCAGGGTGTGCAATCAATGAGGCTGCTCTGTAATTAGGATTCTACACATCGAAAAATGTAATAATTATTGCTATTCTTCTTCTTATTACTACTATCAATACCACTATTATTCTTCTTATTATTATTACAAAAATATTAGTATTACATTTTTAGGGCGGACCCCGAGTTAAGCTCCGGACCAACGACCACCATCCCAGCGCCCCGGCGGATGCCTGCCAGCCTCGAGAGGCCAGTGCCCACAAACGTCAGCGAAAAGCGTGAACCCCATCAATCCGAAAAAAAAACCTTTTGGGTTTAGGGTTTAGGGTTTAGGGTTTAGGGTTCAGCAGCTCTGGGTCGAGCAATCTCTAGTAGAGCCGCTGTCTGGACTCTAGAAAAAAACCCACCCACCCAGAGAATCCCAAAACATTAAGAAATATAAAGTTCACATTTTTCCTCAGCAAGCCCTGTCCTCCAACCTCATTTATTCATTCTGCTCGTGTTTTTTGTCATTCTGCTTGGTTTCCATTCTGCTCGTATGCGTTTCTTTCTGCTCGTATTCATTCTGCTCGTATTCGTTCTTTTTCTGATCGTGTTCGTTCTCGTTCCTGCTCGTATTCATTCTGCTCGTATTCGTTCTCTCTCTGCTCGATTTCAGTCCGCTCGTTTTCGTTGTTTTTCTTCTCGTATTCATTCTGTTCGTATTCGCTCTCTCTCTCTGCTCGATTTCAGTCTGCTCGTCTTCGTTCTCTCTCTGCTCGTAATCATTCTGCTCGTATTCGTTCTCTTTCTGCTCATATTCATTTTGCTCGTGTTCGTTCTCTTTCTGCTCGTATTCGTGCTTTTTCTGCACGCTCTCTGCTCGATTTCAGTCCGCTCGTTTTCGCTCTTTCTGCTCGTACTGAGTCTGCTCGTACTCATTCTATTTCTGCTCGTATTCATTCTGCTCGTATTCGTTCTCTCTCTGCTCGACGTCAGTCTGCTCGTATTCGTTCTCTTTCTGCTCATATTCACTTTGCTCGTGTTCGTTTTCCCCGGTGACCCTGCCTATTTTTGGCCGTCTTGTTGGTTGTGTTTGGCACACTTTAAGCTGCCTGGCTTCCACATGGTTGCTTTCCAGTTAGTGCCCCGGTGACCTCGCCTCATGTTGGCTCCTGCTCGTAGGGTTTGATGAGAGGCCTAGAGGTTTGTCGTATGTCCCCTCTCTTCGTGCTCGTAGGGTTTGTCGTATGTCCCTCCCTTCATGCTCGTAGGGTTTGATGAGAGGTCTACAGGTTTGTCGTACGTCCCCTCCCTTCGTGCTCTTAGATTTTGTCGTATGTCGCCTCCCTTCGTGCTCGTCGGCTTTGTCGTATGTCCCTCTTTGTCTGCTTGCAGAGAATCCCAAGAATTAAGAAACTGAGGTTTTATTTTCAGAGGTTTGTCGTATGTCCCCTCCCTTCGTGCTCGTCGGCTTTGTCGTATGTCCCTTTTCTTCTGCTTGCAGAGAATCCCAAAACATTGAGAAATGTGCGGGTTTATTTTAGAGGTTTGTCGTATGTCCCCTCCCTTCGTGCAGTTGCTTTTCCCCACCCCACCCTCGGACCACCCAAGATGAGAAACACTGAGAAGGGGCTGCTGCGTTGCCCGGCCCCGCAAAGCCTTCATCTTGATCTGGCCCAGACCCAGGTTTTCAAGCCCAGAATGGGGGTCATGTTGGCTCCTGCTCGTAGGGTTTGATGAGAGGCCTAGAGGTTTGTCGTATGTCCCCTCTCTTCGTGCTCGTAGGGTTTGTCGTATGTCCCTCCCTTCATGCTCGTAGGGTTTGATGAGAGGTCTACAGGTTTGTCGTACGTCCCCTCCCTTCGTGCTCTTAGATTTTGTCATATGTCGCCTCCCTTCGTGCTCGTCGGCTTTGTCGTATGTCCCTCTTTGTCTGCTTGCAGAGAATCCCAAGAATTAAGAAACTGAGGTTTTATTTTCAGAGGTTTGTCGTATGTCCCCTCCCTTCGTGCTCGTCGGCTTTGTCGTATGTCCCTTTTCTTCTGCTTGCAGAGAATCCCAAAACATTGAGAAATGTACGGGTTTATTTTAGAGGTTTGTCGTATGTCCCCTCCCTTCGTGCTCGTAGGGTTTGTCGAGAGGTCTACAGGTTTGTCGTACGCCCTCTTCCTTCGTGCTCTTAGGGTTTGTCGTATGCCTCCCTTCGTGCTCGTAGGGTTTGTCGTATGTCCCCTCCCTTCGTGCTCGTATGGTTTGATGAAAGGTCTACAGATTCGTCGCAGGTCCCTTCCCTTCGCGCTCTTAGGGTTTGTCGTATGTCCCCTCCCTTCGTGCTCGTCGGCTTTGTCGCATGTCCCTTGTCTTCGCGCTTGCTTTCCCCAGACCGAAGGTAGAACCAAAAGTGTTGGTCCGGATTGACAAAAAAACTAATTTGTTAACCTCCTGTTTTGTTTTCCCCCACCCCACCCTCGAACCATTCCAGTTCGAGCCAATCCCCAACCCACCCTAGAACCAACTACCCGTATTCGTTCTTTGTTGTCGGGGTGGGGGCGGGGTGCTGCTTGCTTACTTACTGGGTTTGTTCGTGCTTGCTGGGGCGCTGATTGCTTACATTCTGGATTTTTGCTTTGCTTGATGGGGCGCTGATCTAAAGTTCCCCGGTGACCGTGCTGGCCGTCTCGCTGGTTGTTTTGGCTGCCTGGCTTCCACATGGTTGCTTTGGAATTAGTGCCCCGGTGACCGCCTGTGTCTGAAAGTTCCCCGGTGACCGTGGCTCTTTTTGGCTCTCACCCCGCAAAGCCTTCATCTGGCCCAGACCCAGGTTTTCAAGCCCAGAATGGGGGTCTGGGCCAGAAGAGGCGCTTCAGAGGGGTTGAGGGGGGGGGAACGTGGCCATTGTGTCATTCGTGGTTGGCAATGGTTTTCCGCTTGGGAGGGGGGTGGGGGGGGGTTGGGATGGAGAGGGTGGGCGGGCTGTGGGGCGGGGGTGGGGTGGGGGGGGTGGGGGGGTGGGGGGG
>CAJNDS010002625.1:45227-260564 GCA_905221605.1 Symbiodinium natans
AGCAGACCCTGGGGAAACATCGTCCACATCCCCCCCCCCCCAACCCAACCCCCCACTGCAGGTTGATGAGATAAAAGCCCGACTCAGTTTCAGATTCGGCCTCAGCTCCAATATTTGCTTCGTCAGAAAAACACAATGCGTCAGCTGTGCTTGCTCTCTGTGGGCGAGCTTCAAAGGCCAGTCCTCTTCTTCTTCTCTAGGATGGCCCTTAAGACCCTCCGAACAAATGTTCCTAGATGTGAGTCCTCTTAAACCCAATCAGGGAAGATATAAAATATTCCTAAATATGATCCTCTTCAACCCAATAAGGGAAATAGTAAATCTTCCTAAATATGAGTCCACTTAAACCCAATAAGGGAAGATATATAATGTCCCAAGGGCATACCTTGCTCTGGTACTTGCCTGGTTTTGCCTTTGTAGGTTTTGCTAGGTAGTACTCCCGACAGGCCCACCATTCGAGTCCGCCCCACACTCGAATTTTGGAGGTGGGCCGGAGTCTGTCCTAAGTGTCCTAGGGTTTAGGGTTTAGGGATTGCCCTCGGACAATTTGCAAACATTCACGCAACATCGTCCCCTTACTCGAATGCTTTATTTCCCCCTCCACCCTCCCCATATCAGGGTCCGGGCCAAGATGGCTCTCATTTAACGGCGCGCTTTTGGGTTAACTTGGTCAATGCCAACTCATGCGTTGAGCAGCTCTCAGCTTGGCTTAGCTGCTGTGTCCATGGACATCGTGAATGATTTGGGCTGGCATCGAACTCAACCCTGCCGATCCTAATGCGTAAGGATTGAAAGTTTCTTGTCCACGTACGATCGCAATTCATTGGGGATTGGCTTCGGGATCAATGTCGATGTTTTGACCTCAACCTGCCACTACTTGTGGGGATCCCTACAGATGGTTTAGGGTTTAGGGTTTAGGGTTTAGGGTTTAGGGTTTAGGGTTTAGGGTTTGGGGTTTTGGGTTTAGGGTCGCCACATCCTGCCTGTCACCGGAAGTGGGTTCAGGTGGCTGCACCGGAGCAAATTTTCGTACGTCCCAACTGGATATCACCCTTGGCCACGATCGGTCTATGAAAACTTAAAAAGGATGCCAAAGGTGATGCAGTGATGTTCGATCTCCGGATCCCTGGTTTCGTACTGCTTCTGAGTTGCATGTTGAACATTCTGAACACCAAGTTGATGTTGGTTGCAGCCACGCAAGTGGCATTCGCGTTACCATGACATCTGTAATCTGTAAGCGCTATCCATCCTGTATCAACCGCGACAGAGATCTCCCAAACGTTATCCCGCAAAAACAAGAAACCCAAGTCGAGGCAGATGAAATTCACATTGGGCCCTTGAATCAATCCATGGGTGTTGGTACATGTCCTATCCGCACTCAAAATCATCCAGACATGACCATACCAATCGGGCATACGTAGGCTAGGCGATGTCGCCGAAGCTCTGACTACGGAACCAGCCTCATAAGACAGAAGACTCGGGTTGAGTGAAGCCTTCTAATTCCCATACAGAGATGTTCATGGAGGTTTTCATGCCATTAGTCTAGTGGATGTGCTGGGTTAACGACAATAAGGGATCCCTAGTATAGATCCCCAAAATAATAGGATTCCCTTAGTATAAGGACCCCTATTAGGTACCCCAAATTTCGGGAAACCCTCATGTACAGTAATCATGCTGAGACTTATTAAACTCTCCGACCAGCCACTTCCCCAAGCCGCCCTGTTTTGCCAAATTCACGTAGGGTTTCGGGTTTAGGGTTTAGGGTTTGGGGTTTCGGGTCAAGCACCCCACATTGCCATCTTGCGGGCATCGCTGGGATTTTTTGGTCAGATGGTCCAGCAACCATCACAATCTGGGCGGCCCCAGGAGATAACAACTCCATCTACGCGGACAGCAGCAAAAGCGTCAGAACTCGCCTGAAGTTGCTGAATGTCTTTGAGCTGCTCGTGGACTTCTGGCTTCACGGCACCACCTTGGTTTGGATGACCCCAAATGATGACGGAACCACCGGAAGTGAGCCCGGCGAAAGCTTCACGTGTGGCCTGAATCTGCTGGACTTCCTTCAGCTGATCTTGGACTTCAGAGCTGTTGCCACCGCAGTTTGGATCTCCCCATGTGACCACAACACCATCAACCAAGACAGCTGCAAACGCGTGACCTGTGGACTGAATCTGCTGCACACCCCTGAGTTGTTCCGCAACGGCAGAGCAGTCACCGCCCCAAGTGGGATGACCCCATGCGATGACTGATCCGTCTGACCGGAGGGCGGCGAATGCCCGATCTGCCGCCTGAATCTGCAGGACATCCCTCAGCTGCTCCTGGACTTCGGAGCAGTCACCACCAGACTCTTGATCCCCCCAGGTGACCACAGACCCGTTTTGCAGGATTGCGGCGAAGGCCCGGTCTGCAGCCTGAATCTGCTGCACGTTTTTCAACTGATCTTGAACGGCAGAGCTCTCGGCACCATACTGAGGATGGCCCCATGTGATGACCGATCCATCTGCCCGGATAGCAGCAAATGCAAATGATGTTGACTGAATTTGCTGCACGTTCTTGAGCTGATCTTGGACTCCCGAGCTATCACCGCCCCATCCTTGATTTCCCCATGTAACAACTGAACCATCTGCCAATCTTGCCGCAAAAGCTCCCTGCGCGGCCTGAATCTGTTGGACGCCTTTCAGCTGATGTTGAACTTTGGCGCTGTCACCGCCGCCAAAGGGATCGCCCCATGTCACCACTGATCCATCTGCAATGGCGGCAAAGGCGCGCTCTGTGGCATGAATCTGCTGCACATCCCTGAGGCAATCTTGCACCGCAGAGCAGTCACCACCATATTCTGGATCGCCCCACGCGATGACTGATCCATCGACCAGGATGGCCGCAAATGCAAAGGATGTTGACTGAATCTGCTCGATACTTCTCAATTGATCTTGGACTTTAGTGCTGTCACCACCACACCGGGCAGAGCCCCAAGCCCTGATCTTGTCTCCATAGGTTGCCGCGAAGGCACAAGAAGTTGCTGCTATCCTTGGTCCTTGACCGATGGCAGTGATGTGATCTCCATCATGGAAGCCTAGGTCTTGTACGGATGCCACTGGATTCAGGACCGACCCGGATTTGATGAGTTTCAAGGATCTTTGTCCCAGCGATTTCGCCGCCTGACGCTGCAAGTCCGCTACTTGCAGCGACTCTGGTACTTCCAAACATGTACTTTTGCCACTTGGCAAAGCGATGGTGAGGCGCAACATTGGATGAATTTCGGAGAACACCCGTGAAGCATTAATCATCACTTCAATATCTTTCATGCGGGTTATTTTCCGATCCATCTTCCATGCGATCATGAGTCAATATGAGTCAGTATCAGTCAAGTAGTGAGTACGGTGGCGCTTTTTTTAATCTTTTTAACTCCCTAACATTTAAAATCATTTAAACAGATTAAACAGATACCGCATTCCACCTGCGAGCCACCTCGGCCCTTCAAAAAAAATGCCAGAGTTTTTCTTTTTCCCGATTTAGAACTACCCCTTCGCCCAAAGCCTGAGCTCACAAACCCAACCAACCTTTCTCGACCCCCACCCCCCCCCCCCCCCCCCCCCCCCCCCCCCCCCCCCCCCCCCCCCCCCCCCCCCCCCCCCCCCCCCCCCCCCCCCCCCCGCCCCCCCACGTGGAGTTCCAACGCATAGAACTTCAGCTCAAAAGCACCAGACGACGCCAAAGCCCACACGACCGCAGAAACTTCCCATTTGGCCATGGAAGCCCTTCAGCCTTCCGTAGGCAAATCTGGCAACAGATTCAACGAGACAAACCGTTGTAGATCAAGTTCCTGACGCGCCCAGTACAAAGAGAGAGCGAGGAGAGTAGGTTGCGCGCATCTCCACCCGCGCTAGCTGGTGTGTGCACATGTGATCATGCACTCACGAGAACAGCGAAGGCGTCGCCCCAAGACCGGGAACGCTTGTCACTTTCTCATCTTGTCAGCAGCCCATGTCGGAGGTAGAGCATGAGATGCAAAGCGAACAAATACCCGTGCAGATAGAAGGACGGCAAGCGCTGTCTTGGACAGGTGCCCTTGCTTTCGCAAGCAAGCTTTGGTCCGCTGCTCACCACTACCCGCCTCTCAGCACCTGCATGTCGTGCTCTACCACATCCCGGTCCTGCACACTTGGCTGCTCCCAAAAGAGGGTCGACTGCTGCCACACGAAGGGCTTGATCTGAATCCTGTAACCACTTTCAACCTTCATAGCAGTATATTCTGCTCCTTTGTGGGAACCAAAAGAGTCCAGGGTTTAGGCCCCCAACGAAGCCAAGCGGTCCTGTGGCGATTCTGGCAGACCAATGGGCTCAACCAGCTGCAGCTCCACCTGATGCATGTGCACACTAGTCCCGATAACTACTATTGGCTTAAGCACCCCAAAAGAATATATAAAAAATCCCTATATTACCCTTCATAAGGAAGAACATTTGTGTTTTTTTGGGGGTTCTCAAGCAATTAGTAGATACTGATGGCCGCCGATGGGCTCTTGTGGGTGTTAAGAAGCCCTACTACGAAAAAGGCACCTGTAAGGAGGCCCTGTTTCAGAACAACCCTAATCCCTAAACCCTAAACCCTAAACCCTAAGCCCTAAGCCCTAAACCCTAAACCCTAAACGTGAAAGCTGGCCTGCTCCTCCGGCAAACCAACCTCAGAGGAAATATCTGCGTGGCTGATCCTTCTGCACCTGGCTGCTGGGATCCGCACATTCTCTTCCACGACATCCAGAAACCTCAAGACTGAACTTCATCAGCCAACGTCTTGGGCCTTTGGGTCTTGGGAACCCTAAACCCTAAACCCTAAACCCTAAACCCTAAACCCTAAACCCTAAACCCTAAACCCTAAACCCTAAACCCTAAACCCTAAACCCTAAACCCTAAACCCTAAACCCTAAACCCTAAACCCTAAAAAACACCTAAACCCAAAAACTGCGGAGACTGACGAACCGACTGAGCACGAAGCCGATGGCTACAGCAGGCTCCCACGCCACACACGAAAGCCTGCGCGGGAGCTGGCAAAGCGACTGCAGCTCCAGGGTTTAGGGTTTAGGGTTTAGGGTAATTGCACAGACATCCCGAGGAGCGAGGATTTTTTTTGTCAATTTTTCTGGTTTTTTTTTGTGAACTTTCTTGTTTTTTCTTGCTTTTCTTGTGGTTTTCAGAACATGCCCTCCTGGTTCTGCCTGTCGTCCTCCTCTGGTGGGAATTCTTTTCTGTGCATTTTTTGGTTTTTTTGGTGAATTTTGCTGGTTTTCAGCTTCCGATGGCCTCTCAGCGGCACCGCGTGTCCGGAACAGGTCCAAATCTCAACGTGCTACAACAACACATTACGTCCAACCCTTCGTCCTTTTGCAACTCGCGCTTGGAGCGTCGGGGCGGCCATCGTTGGCCCCGACAGGACTCAAAAGCTAGTTAACGTCCGGGGCTGGTTCAAGAGGAACCTCGGATGCTTCAATCTGAAACTTTGCTTCGGTTTAGGGCTTACTGCGCATGTAGGCCGCAAACATTCTATCAGGATTTGCGGCTTATGGTGGACGGTTTGGGTCTTATTAGGCTCTACGGTTTGCGGGGTCAAGGTTGCTCCTCGTATCATTGCCCCTTCAGTCCGGAACTACGGCTTAGGGTTTAGGGTGTAGGGTGTGTTGCGGGAAGCGGGGGGTTGGGGGGGGCGCAGCCCCCCCCATCTGCAAACACGATTCTCGCATGATGGGTTTCCGAAAATGTGTGCATATGGCATATGCTTTGAGGCAAGCTTGCACGGCTTCAGAAAGCGGGGGGGTTGGGGGGGGCGCAGCCCCCCCCATTTGCAAACACAATTCTCGCATGATGGGTTTCCGAAAATGTGACGATTCTCGCATGATGGGTTTCCGCAAAAGTGTGCATATGGCATATGCTTTGAGGCAAGCTTGCACGGCTTAAACAAAGCGGGGGGGGGGGTTATTTCTTTCTTTCTTTCTTTCTGTCTTTCTTTCTTTCTTACAGGTCCAAATCTCAACGTGCTACAACAACACATTACGTCCAACCCTTCGTCCTTTTGCAACTCGCGCTTGGAGCGTCGGGGCGGCCATCGTTGGCCCCGACAGGACTCAAAAGCTAGTTAACGTCCGGGGCTGGTTCAAGAGGAACCTCGGATGCTTCAATCTGAAACTTTGCTTCGGTTTAGGGCTTACTGCGCATGTAGGCCGCAAACATGCTATCAGGATTTGCGGCTTATGGTGGACGGTTTGGGTCTTATTAGGCTCTACGGTTTGCGGGGTCAAGGTTGCTCCTCGTATCATTGCCCCTTCAGTCCGGAACTAGGGCTTAGGGTTTAGGGTGTAGGGTGTGTTGCGGGAAGCGGGGGGTTGGGGGGGGCGCAGCCCCCCCCATTTGCAAACACGATTCTCGCATGATGGGTTTCCGAAAATGTGTGCATATGGCATATGCTTTGAGGCAAGCTTGCACGGCTTGAGAAAGCGGGGGGGTTGGGGGGGGCGCAGCCCCCCCCATTTGCAAACACAATTCTCGCATGATGGGTTTCCGAAAATGTGACGATTCTCGCATGATGGGTTTCCGCAAAAGTGTGCATATGGCATATGCTTTGAGGCAAGCTTGCACGGCTTAAACAAAGCGGGGGGGGGGTATTTCTTTCTTTCTTTCTGTCTTTCTTTCTTTCTTTCTTTCTTTCTTTCTTTCTTTCTTTCTTTCTTTATTTCTCTCTTTCTTTCTTTCTTTCTTTCTTTCTTTCTCTCTTTCTTTCTTTCTTTCTTTCTCTCTTTCTTTATTTCTTTCTCTCTTTCTTTCGTTCTTTCTGTCTTGCTTTCCTTCTTTCTTTGTTTCTCTCTTTCTTTCTTTCTTTCTTTCTTTCTTTCTTTCTTTCTTTCTTTCTGTCCTTCTTTCTTTCTTTCTTTCTTTCTTTCTTTCTTTCTTTCTTTCTCTCTTTCTTTCTTTATTTCTGTCTTCGTTTCCTTTCTTTCGGCCTTTCTTTCTTTAGTTCTTTCTTTCTTTCTGTCTTGCTTTCCTTTCTTTCTTTCTTTCCTTTCTTTCTTCCTTTCTTTCTTACTTCCTTTCTTTCTATCTTTCTTTCTCTCTTTCCTTTCTTTCCTTTCTTTCTTTCTTTCTTTCTTTCTTTCTTTCTCTCTTTCTGTCTTTCTTTCTTTCTTGCTTAAAAAACAGAAAAAAACACAAAAAAAAAACAGAAAAAACACAAATAAGATACCCTACCCACATCCCGAGGTCCACCTCCATAGGGCTGATCGGGTTTATAGGGTCTATAGGGGCTTTTGGAGTTCTAGGAAGTCTAGGGTTTGGCAGGGTTTCTGGGGTTCAAGTGGGGGTTTAGGGTGCCATCCAAGCCTGGGTAAACATCACGAAGGGAATGCCGCGTGGTTCAAGCCTTGGCGGAAGCGCTTGGCTGGCGGCCACAGCTCTCTGGTAACATGCTGCTTCTTCGTAGGGGGGGGGGGGGGGGGGGGGAAATTGGATTCTAGAGTTTAGGGTTTTCGGGTTGAGCTAGGGTTCCTCATTTAAGGTGGGGAATTAGGAACCTAGGGTTTAGGGTTTAGGAACCTAGGGTTTCGGGTTTCGGGTTTCGGGATTCGGGATTCGGGTTTCGGGTTTCGGGTTTAGGGTTTAGGGTTTAGGGTTCCTCCTTTGAGGTGCTTCTTTCATGGCGCGGCTCCGGATCCGACTTCGCCGCGTTGGGCGCAGGGCGCGGGGAAGAGGACCGTCCCGACCATGGCGCCCAGCTTGGCGGCCTCTGCGGGGCCCGAAACTCCTTAGACCCCTAAACCCCCCAAAAGCCTAAACCCTAAACCCTAAACCCTAAACCCTAAACACCCAAAAAACCTATAGAACTTCACAAGGGATCCAAGATCCCGGCGGCAGCCGAAATGCCGTGGAAGGTGGATCGCACCTTAGGCACGGCATCTACGCGGGGGGGGGGGGTGGGTTTTGGGGCCCTACATTTAGGATCCTTTTGGGGTCCCCTATATAGTACGGCGCCCTTATAATAAGGACACCAGGAAAGGGCCCGAATTTAGAGAACTACCCATAACATGGATGGCTTGGGCTCGCTGCGCTGTGAGGGAAAGCCAGAACTGGGAGCATGAACGTGGAGATGTTGTTCATGGAGAGCGCCAGACTCAGCGGTTAATGGCTTCAATGCATTTGGCTTGAAGAGGTCACAAGAGATGCGGCAAGCGTACTTCACGATGCACAGCAGCACGTACTGCAGCACGTGCTCGTCACGCCGCGATGCATACGCCTTGGGGCGGGCGAGAGGTGCTCGGCTACATTCTGCCACAGATGCAGCAGTGCGGCAACGGTTCCAGGGACCTACGAGTACATCCCTAAACCCTAAACCCTAAACCCTAAACCCTAAACCCTAAAACCCTAAAACCCTAAAACCCTAAAACCCTAAACCCTGAACCCTAAACCCTAAACCCAGGTAAGTACACTGAGCCAAGCACTAGACCAAAGGCACAGAATGCAAGGCAGCTGGCAACCTGACTTCGCAAATGCACTTCGCATGCACACGGTGTGAGAGTGCGTCCGTTCTCAGAGGTTTCTGCAGAGACTGAACAGCACGAAAATGGGCCCAACTTGCTAGTGATCCTCTAGCAGAGTAAGAACCACTTCCGGGCAATCAGTTCTGCTAGTACTTGTGGGGTGGGTCTTGGGATGCGTGCTGCCTCTTATATCTAACAGTCCTTAGTAGGTAGAATCCCTGTTAAGGCAAGGACTGTTAGTATAAGGGGGAACATCCCAAGGTCCTAAACCCTAAACCCTAAACCCTAAACCCTAAAACCCTAAACCCTAAACCCTAAACCCTAAACCCTAAACCCTAAACCCTAAACCATGGCTTTCAGGAAGCCACTGAAGGCTTTGCAACTCTTGGCTCGGTGTCGCTGGCAACGCCATTACTGTACCAATACAAACAAACAGTCTATCCCAAACCACTAAATTTAAACTTACCTAGGGTTTAGGGTTTAGGGTTTGGGGTTTGGGGTTTGGGGTTTGGGGTTTGGGGTTTGGGGTTTGGGGTTTGGGGTTTAAACCTACCTAAGCACTTGTACCACTGAACCTTAGGCCCTGAACCACTCTAACTCGGGACCACAAGAATCAACACAGAGAACTGCAACAGAGAACACGCAGGTGCTTGACGATTAACCGGTTATCAGGGTGCTCGGGCTCAGGTTTGGTAAGTTTTGATATTCGGGTTTAGGTTGAGTGGCGATCATAACGCCTTCAGGGCTTCAGGTCCAGAGCCGAGCAACTTTTTGTTCACTAACATGCCCCCCAATCTGCTTGCTCAGCTTACGCCATGCAGACTCCAGCTTGCGCAAGTGGGGCGTTGGTCGACATGATGGGCGCTTTGCTACCCTGTAAGAAGTTCAAACTGCCCAAACAAAGGCATCCGTTCTGCTGAATGGGCTCACAAGGGATCCTAACCCTACAAAGAACGAACAAGAGTACAACTTGGCCTGAATCCTAAACCCCTGGATAAAAGGGAAACAAGGGCACCAAAAATGCGCACCACACTCAGATCAACCCCCACATGAAGGAAGCTTTGCCTCGGGATTATAGCCTCAGTTGGAGCAGCGCCACACATCCAACGCCAGCTTGGTTGAAGGTTTGGCGTCGGACTTGTGTGCATCCTGTACACCATGGGCCACCGATGGCACTGGAGTAAAACGAAGCAGATTTGGGAGTTTACGAAGAAAAGGGACCACCAAAATAGACCCCCAAATAGTAGCGTTCCCTTAGAATAAGGACCCCAAGAAGGTACCCCCCCTAACTTCGGAAACCCCCACGTGTCAGGGGATCCATTGCGTTCGCGGAGTGAGGATGCTTAGGATGCCTCACGTGCACGCGACTCTCTCTGATTCGACAAGGTGCGACGGTGGAGTTGACCAAACTCATGGGCCTGCCAGCCTAAAATGCGTAGATCGTAGAAACCCCAAGCCAGCCTAAAGTATGTAGATCGTAGAAACCCCCAAAAATATTTAATACAAAACAGGTCCACAGTCGCCCAGCATTTGAGTCAACCCCCGCGTGATGGACTGACGAGCACTTTGTGCGTGCTCTTCCATCCCAGCCTGGGGAAATCACCATGGCATACCAAACAAACATGCTTAAGCTTACTGTTGGTTAGTTGGGAATGGGGGGAATGAGGTACCCTGTATAATCCCTGAAAGGGTACATATAGGGCCCTAAGTCCCTCATTCCCTGCTAACCAACAGTAAGCTTAAAGAGCTCTGGGTTCGAAGAGCTCTGGATCTTCAACATTGAACCCAGAATGGCGCAACGCTTCGCTGTGTCCAAAGAGGGGTCGAACCTAAAATGCCAAGGCCAGTGAATTTTTCCTCCGAAAACCTTCACAACACATGCTCTCTACGATGATACACCTGTGTTGCACAAGACCTCCCTCTCACTCGACCACTCAGATCACAGGCACGCCTCTTTCTGGCTCAGAGCGAGACTATACTTTCATCGGAGTGCAGCTCATACCTGTGGTCAGGGTCCGGTCATGTGTGGTGATGAAGGGTTGTTTGGGGTTCAGGGTTTGGGTGCCGGAAACCCTGGGAGGTTTACGGCGTGCAAACGACCTCTCGGTCTCCCTCAACTCCTTCAGGCCCCCCGAAACACTAGAAAGCCGGAGGATCAGGACGCAGATGTCAGCTGCAAACCCGGACACCCCCCTTTGCGTTATGGTAGTCTGCACCCTAAACCCTAAACCCTAAACCCTAAACCCTAAACCCTAAACCCTAAACCCTAAACCCTAAACCTGCAAAGACACAGGCCTCTGCTCCAGGGAGGCCCTGCCCAGGTCGATGTAAATTTGAAAACCTTCCGGGTGTGCTTCCACGGCGAAGAGGAAATCCTTCGCAGTGCATCTGAGGGGTTTAGTCAGGGTTTAGGGTTTAGGGTTTAGGGTTGAGGGTTGAGGGTTGAGGGTTGAGGGTTGAGGGTTTAGGGTTTAGGGTTTGGGATTTAGGGTTTAGGGAGGCGCTATCTTTCACGTATGGGGGCTTCCGAAATCCGCCGAGGCCACGGGCCGCAGGTGTCTGGGTAGCACGAAGCAGGCACCCCCACCTCTTAGAGGTGGAGTCTCCGCCCCTTCATTTTGCACCCCTAAACCCTAAACCCTAAACCCTAAATCCCTGAAATAGGTACCCCCCCTGCCGGCAAATGTCTGGGAGCTCCCCCCCCCCCCACCCGCGCCCCCCACCCGCCCCTCCGTTTGTCGAGGCGGGTCACGTAGCGTTAAACTTCATGGTACCTTATTGAGGTCTTTATTATAAGGGGGATCCTTTCGGGGGCCCCCTAATTTCGTAACCCCCATATGGGGGTTTCCGACATTAGGGGTACCTTATTGGGGTCCTTTTGCAAGGGGGATCATACTATTTGGGGATCTAAGATAAATGCATTTGAGGAAGGCGGTGTCTTGGGAAGTGCCCCCCTTATACCAACAGCTCCTTAGTAGGGATTCTGGTACCCCCTACTAGAATCCGGACAGTGAGTAATTCCGGGAACATCCCAATGCGGTATCTTTCACACGTGACTCCGCAACAAAAGCTGACTCTAGTGAGTATCTAGACAATAAACATCCGCCGAGGCCTTGGGCCGTAGGTGTATGGGGAGCACAAAGTAGTCGTTGACCACTTTTTGGCTGAAATGGGTACCCCCTAGCCAACACGTGTGCGGAAGGCGATGGTGTGTTTCTGGACGGGGAGCAGTTTGGGCTGGCCCCCCCCCCCCCACTTCCCTACACCAAGGTTTCCCTTGCCTTACGACTGGTCCAATACAGCATTGGACCAATAGGTTCGCCTCCATGTGATCGAGACACCCCACCGGGTTTAGGGTTCATAGGGCTCGTAGGGCTTATAGAGTTTGTCGGGTTTGTAGGGTTTATAGTGTGTGCAGGGCTTGAGGTTTTGGGGGGGACAATACCCCCGCATACGAGACCGATTCTAATCCCTATAAACTTGGGACATCGCCTAGCGCCTCAGAAGCTCGAGGTACGAAGGTATAATTACCGTGCCCCGTGTTAGTACTCCCACCCCCATGGCATCCCCCTCACCCCCGCCCCATCCAAACCCAGAACCCTCATGCTAACGCCTGTCCCTCTTACCCGAAGCCCTACACCCAAAACAACCCTGAAACCCTAAAAACGCCGAACAAAACCTTTGAAAACCCTAGAAGCAGCCACAACAAGCCACTCGACTAACTAAAATACCCAGTCGCCGTGATGATTTACTAACACATAGCCAACGCAAGTTACACAAGTTCATCCCTCATTACCGAGAGGGGCCTGACGTAATTTGAAGCAGATTTTGTCAATACTTTCGTTTCGAGATGCAGCCCTAAACCCTAAACCCTAAACCCCAAACCCCAAACCCTAAACCCTAAACCCTAAACCCTAAACCAAGTTTGTTTCGAAACGCTGAGGGTCCAGATCCTGAAAGTTAAATTTGCGCAGCTGGATCTTGGATTTGTGTATATGTACATACAACACGAATATCTATCTCTCTATCTATCTGTACATGCATACATATGTATATATATATATATGTATATATGTATATGTATATATATATATATGCTATATGTGTATATCACGGGTCATTGTGGTCTCCGTAAGGTGTCAAGTAACTGCAAATGCCGCACAGTTTGAACAGAGGAATGAAGCCGAGTAAACCTTTTTGTGGGCCGCAAGGAGTCTTTTTCGGACACCTGGTGAACCAGGTAGAAGGCTTTCTCATTTCATCCGGGGTCAGCGCTTGCCATTTCGAAAACGGCAGCTGTGTAATACAAGCGTTGTCACAAGATGCTTCAGATTAGGGCACAGCTCGGACAGATTACTTGGTTAACCCGGGCGAGGACTTGTGAACAAACACTTTTCTTGGTATACGCCAATCTTTAGATACAGGTGTGCTTTGCAAAAAGGGCACGGATCCGGTACGGCATCGATGCAACTTGATATGGTGATGCGAATGGCTTGGGCACGACAATTATGATTGATGTGTAGGGCAGGCAAAAGCTCATGGATTCTGCCGACGGCTTGTGTCATGTCCCAAGCACACGTGAGCAAAATTGGCATTTGGGGTCGTCTATTTCAAGACACATATATGCATGATAAGCTGTAAAGGGTTCAGTATTGGTAGTTATTTAGGCTCCTGCATAAATCTTGACTTGGTGAATGCTAATACTTTGAGGCAGTTCTGGTAGGGCTCCTGAAGCCGTTGGAACCAATAGTTCGAGATAACGTCTTCCCTGTCATGGCAGGGGTAAGTGAAGAAACACCCAGGCACGCCCTGCCCTTGAAACCCTGAGGCCCCCTACACCCACACTCCTTAAGGACTGAAACTCCGTGAGTCCTCAAGGTCTGCTTGGTGTATGGCCGCCTTCTCTTTGCGTTGATGCGCCTGCACAAAGACAAAGGCAGATTCCAAGCGGTTCTCATAAGAGTGGTCGTCTGAAGGTCTAGGCCTTGAGGATGTCAATTCCGAAGTCCACACCACGAAACCCGAGCCCTTGTTGGGGCTCTTGTGGCTTCAGGATAACCGGCGAAGCTCTGAAACTTATGCATCTTTCTGCTGTTCAGGGCTGCGTTGACGACTATCTTTGGGGCTCTGACTGTACCAACCTGTAGGCTTTCAGAGCAGACAATCCTGGCGTTGCAAGGCACCTCTCGCAAGTGCCAGCACTCCTGACGTCTGGGCTTGCTGCTCTTTGCCTGGCATGGAGTACGCAGGGTGGCATGGCGCGTGTGCCGGTGACGTCACAGTTCGGCGGGCCTTCTCGATCACACTGTGCAGAGCAGACAGAACTTTGAAGAAGGCGACCATGATCCGTGCAATTGATTAAGCAAGTGGCCGCACGCCACACAAGGGATGGGAGCAGAACAGAACTCTGAGCCAACAAGCTGCAAGGGGCTTCTGCAGAAAGAGTCCCTGCCCATCCCAAAGGCATGCCCACGAAGCGAGACTGCCAATACTGCCACAAAGATCTGCAACCCTAAGCCCTAAACCCTAACCCTAAACTCTAAACCCTAAACCAAACAGGCGAGTCCGACGAAGCCGGCCGTATTCAGCGTCCTGGCCCCCATCCAGCGTAGCGCCTTTGCCCAGCATCGACAACTGCCGGTTCGGGTCTTCCATGTGTATTATTAGGATTATTATTATTCTATTATGATGATTATTTTGTTGTTATGATTATTATTTTCTATTACATTTATGATAAATGATAACTATGATTATTATTATTATTATGATGATGACTATTATTGTGATTATTTTACTGTAAATGCTTCCATGTGAGGTGTCGTGTGTAAGCCTCGTGCCATTAGGCTTGCCCCATTGCCAAGAATAGTCACCTCGTCCATGCGAGCACTCAGCATGTTGGGGTTGTCCGATCCTTTAGTTTTGGCTGCGCGCTATGCGCACAGCAAAGGGTAGCTGGGCTGGGCAGTGGGCCAGAATCGTGGCCGCTGCATGCACAGCCAAAGAGGTCAGTGACCTCAGGGTAAGACCGCACAACTTCCTTCTGCAGGCGGCCTTGAGTCTTGTCAAGATACTCTGTCTTGCCAAAGACCTTCAGGAGGATTTCCGGGGAGAAAATCACCTGCGCTAGGGAACTTGCACGCTCTGAGTCACGGTTGCTGCGTTCGCAAAGGGCATCACATGTCAACTTGCGTGGCTCATGTGACGGACGCGCTGTCTTTTTACCAAGGAATGGAAGGCCACCCTGCTTGAGCAGCCGGGCGCGACTTGCGCCCCCTCCACAAATCTCCTCACATCAAGAGACAGCCCTGCTCCTGGCGTTGCAGAAGCGGTGCCAGCCTGGGTGGTGTGGCTACTTGGAGGTTCATGGTACTGATTAACCAATGATGGCTGTACTTGTAACCCACTTACAAGCCCCTTAAGTGCCCCAATCTGGTAATACGTACAGTTATAAGTACAGCTATAGTTGGTTAATAAGTACAATGAACCTCCAAGTATGTGTGTCCCTCTAAATCCATCTGCACCCTTGTCGCAAAGCTTGCCCCACTCTGCAAGTGACGTCCCCAACTCTGCGCACCTGCACCTTCACACCATCCTCAAACCCTGGGGGCTGCGCCGCGCTTTGCCCCGCTCAGACTGCACGTCCATGAGGTAGGTCCACATCGCCGCGTCGATGACGTCGTCCACGCCCTCGCCGGAGAGCGCAGAGCACTCCATGTAGTCGAGCGCGCCGATTTTTCGGGCCAGGGCCTGCGAAGAAGCCAAGACGAGCTGCAAGCATCAGAGCCCTGAAGCCCCAAAGCCCCCCAAACTTAAGTAGTAACTTAAGCATCATCCCAGTAAAGTCGCAGCCTTTTTTTCCCAGTCGCCCGTCCCCCGATTTTTGCTGGCCTGGCCCTCTTGGTAGGAGATGCACGCTGACGGCGGCAACTCCGTGCACAAGTCCAGCTTTGTCCCGACCAGAAGGATCGGAGCATCGCCAATCTCGTGCCGCCACTTCTCCTCGATGCTCTCGAAGGAAATCCTCCAGGTCTGGAGCCATTTAGGCCCTAAGCCCTAAGCCCTAAAGCCCTAAAACCCTAAAACCCAAACCCCAAACCCTAAACCCTAAACCCTAAACCCCAAACCCTAAACCCTAAGCCCTAAACCCAGACGCGCCCGCGGGAGTTCCTAGAGATATCGGCCCTCCCAGGCCTGGACGCCAAACAGAAGAGCATGATGTAGACCGACGCGCTTTGGTAGAAGCCTTGCTGCGAGCCACGGGAGGGGAACCCTAGCCCTAAACCCTAAACCCTAAACCCTAAACCTAAACCCTAAACCCTAAACCCTAAACCCTAAACCCTAAACCCTAAACCCTAAACCCTAAACCCTAAACCCTAAAAGGAGTGGAGCGCCTTAAATTTGGACCCAAGAGGCCCTCTAATTCAGTCGAAACGCAAGTGACAGGGCCCCGAGAGTATCAACGGGTCCTACAGTATCCCTAAACCCTAAATCCTTCCTTGTACTCTCCGTTTATATATGGGTTTGGGATATGTTGAATTATTCCTAAACAGCAGGATGCCCCAACTGGAACAACAAACCCTAAGCCCTAAGCCCTAAGCCCTAAGCCCTAAACCCTAAACCCTAAACCCTAAACCCTAAACCCTAAACCCTCCCTAAACCCGCAGTTGCGGCCAGGCGTCTGTTTTGCAACTCCCCGTGTGAGCTCGCTGCATCACTCAGGCTTATCATGGCCGTGGTGCCGCTGCCTCAAAGTTCAGGGGTTTAGGGGCTTAGTTTGGGTTTTAGGGTTTAGGGTTTAGGGTGTAGGGTTTAGGGTTTAGGGTTTAGGGTTTAGGGTTCAGGGTTCAGGGTTTAGGGTTTAGGGTTTAGGGTTTAGGGTGTTACAAGGAGCCACCAAGCTTTCCTCGACCCGAAGAGGCCCTGCGTAAGTTGAGCCAGGCACCATCTTTCCAAACATACTCGCCTGAGCTTGGGGGGGTCTGGGGATTAGGTTTCAGGTTTAGGGTTCCGGGGGTTTAGGGATTCCGGGTTAGTTTAGGGTTTAGGGTTTAGGGCTTAGGGCTTAGGGCTTAGGGCTTAGGGCTTAGGGCTTGGGGCTGAGGGTTTAGGGTGTAGGGTTTAGGGTTCGGGAAGCAAATCAGCACATTTGATAAACCTAAACCTGCAGCCTGCGTTCATGAGGGGTCAGCACGAAAATCGGACAGACCCTGCGTTGACACAGTATGGGCCATATGTGGAGGGGGCTCGCCTCCCAAAGAAGTTCTGAAAACCGCGGGGCTAAGTTTGCCAAGATACAATTTCTGAATCTGACCGTGCCGTCATCCTCAGTCCATGCAGATCACCGAACCCCTAGCCTTAGCCCTCAACCGCCTAAAGCCCAAAACCCTCCCTAAACCCTACAGCCTAAACCCTAAACCCTCAGTCCCAGGGCGAGCGGCTTTCAAGTGCCCACTGCCATTCAGCCTGCCCATCCCAGTCCATCCGGTCCCGGACCCAAGGCAATCTCTGCATCGGAAGACCAAGCTGGTCTTCCTGGGTTCAGAGCTTAGGGCTTAGGGCGCCCGCAGTCCAGAGGCCCCAGGCGAGAGGCTGGGCTTGGTTTTGGCGTCGAGACTTTGTGGGCTGCTTTGACATTTGAGGGCTTAGGGCCCTAAAACCCTAAACCCTAAAACCCTAAAGCCCTAAAACCCTAAAACCCCAAAACCCCAAAACCCCAAAACCCCAAAACCCCAAAACCCCAAAACCCCAAAACACCAAAACCCCAAAACCCCAAAACCCCAAAACCCCAAAACCCCAAAACCCCAAAACCCCAAAACCCTAAAGCCCTAAACGCTTAGGGCATCTAAACATTCTGCAGGATGCCCAACTCCAGGCAGACCGTGGACATCCCGGCCATCACCTGAGCACTTGGTTTTCCTTTAGATCTGGCTGGTTCTTAGTAGGGAATGAGGGAATGAGGTACAGTACCCTATATAATCCCTTGAAGTGTATATGTTGGGCCCTAATTCCCTAATTCCCTAAGAACGAGATTTGAACCCTTCTCACCTGAAGCCAGCAGCGCAACTGCGCTCTGAGCTTCCAGCCTACGAAAACCAGGTGCACGTCATGATCCTGTGGTAGGTAGGAGATTGTATCCGCGTGGGCATCCCAATCCCGATCAAACGGGGATTGTGATGACACAATCGCCTTAGCTCGAGGCAACCAAATTCATGCTGCTTCATGCTACAAGTGAAAAGACCACACCTTCAATCCCCAAACCCCAATACAGGGGCCGTAATCCGCCCACCCCAAGCGGGGGCGGCGTCAGTGAAGACTCATTTCTCCTCACCAACCCATAGATTTAGAATGCTTCAGTGCAGACCCAAACCCAGTAAATACTTGCGCCCCCAATGTATTTGCTGTGCATGATCAAAAAGGGGCTCCAGCACCCTACGCCTGCTGTGGAGCGCTCCATATTAGTGTAATTGCCAGTAGTGGTGCTTTGGTGCTGTGGATGAATGTTTTTCCACCAACCCCACCCCCCCACACCCACCCCCCCACCCCCCCCACCCCACCCCCCCCCCCCCCACCCACCCACCCCCCACCCCCCCGTTTTTTTCCCTCGGTGGACTGGACCCAGAGGAATCAACCCACCCCCACCCCACCCCCACCCCCACCCCCACCCCCCCACCCCCACCCCCACCCCCACCCCACCCCCACCCCACCCAGACCCCACCACCCCACCCCCCCCCACCCCCACCCCCACCCCACCCCCCCCACCCCACCCCCACCCCCACCCACACCCCACCCCACCCCCCACCACCACCCCCACCCCACCCCCACCCCCCCCCCCCACCCCCCCCCACCCCCCCCACCCCCACCCCCACCCCCCCCCCCCCACCCCACCCGCCCCCCCACCCCCCCCCCCCCCACCCCCACCCCCCCCCCCCCCACCCCACCCCCCCACCCCACCCCCTCCCCCCACCCCACCCCACCCCCCCACCCCACCCCCACCCCACCCGCCCCCCACCCCACCCCCCCACCCCACCCCCACCCCACCCCCACCCCACCCCAGGGCACTGGTGGTGGCCATTAAATAATCAGAATAGGCCTAGTACATTGAGATACGGACCACAAGCCACTACTGTTAGGCATTTTCCCGACCCCTATGTTAGGCCGGCTGAAGTGCTGCAAGTCGCTGTGAACTCTGTTTCGTTCAGCGCGCCGCCGCTCTTTACTTCGCCATCTTGTCCGAGCACCTGCACACCAAGAGGGTTTAGGGTTTAGGGTTTAGGGTTTAGGGTTTAGGGTTTAGGGTTTAGGGTTTAGGGTTTAGGGTTTAGGGTTTAGGGTTTAGGGTTTAGGGAGTACTGTGGGGTCAAGCTGTCATTCGCACGCGTTCAGTCAGGGAAAGCCTGCTGGATGCTGCTTACCCACTCACCACATCTGCGCATCATCGCAGCATTAAAGTGAGCTAGGAATAATACCTCACAGCCCTCACAATGTAGGACAAGGTGCGCAAACATTCCGCGCAAGGATCGGTTCTTTCCAGGCTTCTGCCACGCGCTGTCGCAAGACGTCAACTGTGTCCTCCTCCTTCAGCTGAAAACCTCAGCCGCTTGTGAAACTCAGTAGCATTGAGAATCGAATCCCTTGTGACGATACTGTAAGGACTCCCGGCCCACCACACCCCCCCACCCTCCACGCCCGAAGAATGGACGTTGACATCCCAAGCTTTCAACCCATGAAGCCTACATGAACAGCCTGAGGGCCAGGCAATATTTCTGTCCGGACAGGCAGCGAACATCGACACTGCGCATGTTGCAGGGACTCTCTTCGGCTTTTGCACAAGCCTGGTGTTAGTCTGCAGTGTACGACCATGAGTCCACGGATGTAAGGACTTAGATTTGGCAGGTTAGTTTGGAAGACAATGTACCGGACGTGATGCCTGCATGCTTGCTATTGTTGCAAGGTGCTTTGCGCTTTGGCAGCTGGGTGTCATTCTTGACATCTTGGGCGTCTAGGTCAGAAGCCGTGCATAGCTGAAGACGCGCCAGCAAGCATTGTTGCAGCTTCGTGCCATGGCAGCCGCTAGCCAGCCCTCAGAATCGCGCTGCTGAGACTCAAGTGTTTCGAGAACATCGGCTGCCGGCGGTGCAGCTTGCAGGCTTCGTGCTGCAGCTCCACTGCGCTGTACATGTGCAAACATGGGCAGCAGTCTTCCTATCCTACGAGCAACCCCCCAGCTTGGAAGCACATGAAGGCCAGGGGCTACTCGAAGATGCTCATGTAAACCATGTCATAGCTACGTTCTTGCAAGCAGGAAGTGGGCAGTAAAAGAAGTTGCCCACAACCCTATTCGGATAGATGCCTTCACACATGTGGGATGTCTAGCAATTGTCAAGGAGGCCACGGCAGCAACCCATCCTGCCGTAAATGTATGTACAAGCAGCCGCACAACTGTCCTTTCGGGACTGCACTCTTGTTCACGGGAGCGATGAAATACTAATTTCAAGCCTAGAGTAGTATCAAACATGAGTTCAAAGCCTCAAAGGATTTGTGCATTCCCACGGCTCTAACCGGCTGAAAGCCGGGTAGAGGTCGTCCCCCCAAATGTGGACACTACACGGCCTGACCAAACTCCAACTCATTGGTTGGCATATATTGACATGGCGAAGTTCAGCATGGATGTTGTGTACATGTCGTGCTGTGAGGCGCGAATGAGATTTGGGTCCGCCACGTCGGCAACATCCCTACGCACGCAGTGCACGGGGACTTGAAGCCATAAAGCCCAAAATATCCAGAATAAGCCCATCTGAACCCCTCACCAGAAGCCCCGTAGACCTGATGGTGTAGCCATAGGCTATCGAAGATTCACCGGAGAAGCTATGAGTCGACCAGCCCCTGAGTGCCTCATTGCTTGGGCAGCATGCGAAAAACCCTGGAAGATGTAGGAGGTACCTGGGGCAACCAGGTAGCCATGGCGCTGTACACACGCATGCAATGATTCGCGCGTTTACCTTCTTCAGTCCTCATATACCTAAGGTCCTAGTTGCAAGCAGACTTCTTAAGGGGCTAAAGAAGGCTAGCTAGGTCTAGGTATGTAAGGACGAATATGTGAATGGGGGGTTTATATCGTTGGGGTTGGGCATTGCGGTAGGATCCTGCGGCTAATGCCGGCAAAGTGTGCAAATGCGTCGGGGCACAGGTCGCACAATGCCATCAAGGATGTAGACCTGCCATTTCTGCCCTAGAGATTTAGGGTTTCAGGGTTTAGGGTTTAGGGTTTAGGGTTTAGGGTCTAGGGTCTAGGGTCTAGGGTTTAGGGTTCAGGGTTCAGGGTTCAGGGTTCAGGGTTCAGGGTTCAGGGTTCAGGGTTCAGGGTTCAGGGTTCAGGGTGGGTTCAGGGTTCGGGTTCAGGGTTCAGGGTTTCAGGGTTCAGGGTTTTCAGGGTTCAGGGTTCAGGGTTCAGGGTTAGGGTTCAGGGTTCAGGGTTCAGGGTTCAGGGTTTAGGGTTTAGGGTTTAGGGTTTAGGGTTTAGGGTTTAGGGTTTAGGGTTTAGGGTTTAGGGTTTAGGGTTTAGGGTTTAGGGTTTAGGGTTTAGGGTTTAGGGTTTAGGGTTTAGGGTTTAGGGTTTAGGGTTTAGGGTTTAGGATGACCAACCACCAACCCCAGCCCCAGGAAGATCCAGGAGGGTCATCGTCCGGGGACTGGGGCACCGTGGTTTCTAAGTCGTCTTTTTTTAGTTGATCAGAACGAACTAAAATACTCAATTTATTACATTCTACTATGTACTTACATGAATATTCTCGTATCGTCTACAGGTTCTACATATGGTCACGTCTCGAAATTAGGGCCCCCTTTCGAAAAGAGGGACGTTTCCCCCCCCCCCCCCCCCCCCCCCCCCCCCCCCAAAAAAAAAAATAGTAGGATTCCCCTCTCATAAGGACCTCAAAAAGATGCCCCCCGGGAACCCCCAAAAAAACAACCACCCGGAACCCTAGATTGTCCGCCATTTCAGCCCATTTGCCCTGTCTGCTCTTCACCCACCTCCGCCTGCTGGGCTGCACCTGTCCTCGTCAAGTCACGGGTTTAGGGTCTATAGGGTTTGGGGTTTGGGGTTTAGGGTTTAAGGTTTGGGGTCTAGGGTTTATAGGTTGTAGGGTTTAGGGTTTAGGGTGCGTGGGCATGCACTCTCAACTGGACGAGCTACCTATCATGTTCTAAGTGGCGTCTGGATCACTCCCATGTACGATTACTGTAGCATGACTGCGTTCAAAACAAGCGGGAAATTACTCACCTATTACCTATTACTCAAGATCGGCCTTGCAAGCCGCGACTGGCGAAGTATCGCGAAGTCGATGTCCACGCAGTCGCTGGTGTCTTGCTTTGGGCCTCCAGCGCCCGCAAAGAACAGCGCAGAGTCACAAAACCCCCTAAAACCCTAAACCCCAAACCCTAAACCCAGAACTGCGCGCTGGAAACATAGGGCCCCTGCCGTGGCTCGTTTTAAATGTTGCGCAAGGCATTGCCTGGACAGGGAGCTTCCCTCTACACCCCACGCACTCCCTCTCAGCCCCAGGCACCCTGTAGAAACCATAAAGGTCACATGAGTCATATGATGTAGGGTATGTATTTCTTGTACTCCCAAAAGGACACCCGGATATACACTCACCAATATTCAAAAGGAACCTTATCTACACTCACCAGTAACAGTAATATAATCCCTACTTCATATGCTCATGCCCCATGTAAAAGTGCGGCCCTCTAGTAATACTCTAAAAGCAAACCTACGCTGTAGTCCCATAGACCTCCCCCCTGCTAAGCCTCGAACCCTATCCATAAACAAACTCCTAAACCCTAAGCCCTAAACTCTGACGTGCTAAACCCCTACCTTACAGTCCCAAACTCCCTGGGACTCTTCCGTCCATGCATACATACAAACAGAAGGTACCCTTAGATGGCACCTCCCCCCCCCACCCAACCCCGTGCTACAACTCAAGCCACCTGTGATTTTGCATCTGAAAGCTGCAAGGTCAGACAAAAACACGGTTTTTTTTGAAATTACAGGTTGAAGATTGCAGGAACACCTTCTGTGCAGTCTTCAATCTTCAAACTTCGGCTTTCAAAAACAGAATTGACGCGTGGTGCACTTCGCTGAACAGGTCTGCCGTTTACTTGGACCCGAAGTCGTGCGCTGAGTCTGGAATCTGAAAATGAAGGACAGCGACTTGGGACACTCGTGCGCGAGCCGCGCCAGATGCGTACGCGATGCAGCATTGCTGCTCTCACTGCTGGTCTTATTTTGCTTGTGATATGCATTCTCCCCCCCCTCCCCCGCCCCCGCTAGTCTTGTTGTTTTAATCTTGTTTAACGCCGTCGCTCGAAACGCATGTCGCCCTCCGAAACTACCAGTTCATGATGTTTTTATACACCTCTTACACTTTTGTATATGCGCGCATATACAGCATCTCACTTTATATGACGATCTCTCAGAAATCCGAAGTGCATACGCAACTCATCTGCAAAAACCCATCGTCGTTTCAATGGCTTTTTGAAGCAGATTCCCATGATACTGCTCATCATTCATTCTACCCTTATATGCCATACGCATGTTCCACCATCACCATAACAACACGAACATGCACACGCACAGAAACATAGCTTCTCTACAAACGGAAAGATGCGGAACAACTTTAAACAGTCTCGAAAGTTTCGTGGACCTCCTGGGACCACCTCCCCCGAGATGCTGTCATAGGAAAATTCCCATACGAGGCCCACAGCAGCCCTGCCCCCTCCCGCTCCCCCCCCACCCCCCACCCCCAAACCCCAAACCCTAAACCCTAAACCCCAAACCCTAAACCCTAAACCCTGAACCCTGAACCCCAAACCCTAAACCCCAAACCCCAGACCCCAAACCCTAAACCCTAAACCCTAAACCCCCCCCCTCAAAGAAACAAAAAGACATGAATCTGAGATCCGGTCCAAGGTTGGCCCATGCTGCGCTGTCAGGGCACCGCTGCCCAAGGGCCGGTCCTGGCTCGCGCTTGGGGCCCTTGGTGTTAGTAAGGGTTTAGGGTTTAGGGTTTAGGGTTTAGGGTCTAGGGTTTAGGGTTTAGGGTTTAGGGTTTAGGGTTCAGGGTTTGGAGCTCTTGCTGTTTAGGGTTCTTGCTGTTTAGGGTTCTTGCTGTTTAGGGTTCTTGCTGTTTAGGGCGCTGTTTCGGGTTCTTGCTGTTTAGGGCGCTGTTTAGGGTTCTTGCTGTTTAGGGTTCTTGCTGTTTAGGGTTTCGGGCTTCTGACAGGTTCGGAAGAGTTCCTTTCAGGGCTCAGGGTTCCTTGCGGCTTTCTTCAGGGTTCAACCTGAGAGCAGAGGCAGCATGAATTCCAGACCAGGCGTTGACAGGGTCTCAAAGGTGTGATGTTTTAGGGTTTAGGGTTTAGGGTTTAGGGTTTAGGGTTTAGGGTTTAGGGTTTAGGGTTTAGGGTTTAGGGGGTTCATAGAGGCCAGGATGAATGGTGTGAGCGAACCTGTCACAGCTCAAGACCAAATGAAAGCATTGGGGTTCTTTAGGCTCTTGGCGCTCTCGGGGGCTTGTTGAGGCTTCTTAGGGTTTGCGGGGGTTTGGTCTGGGGCTGACTAATTAAGATGTTTCGGGTTTAGGGTGTGCAGGGTGTAGGGTACCATCATCCTATTGCCGCCGACCTCAAAACTAGCACTACCGTGCCACATTCAAACTGCAACTGTGATGTCCAATGGGCAGTCGCAAGCAAAGAGGGTGCATGCGCATCATACTAATTCTGCTTTACGATTAATTAAGGTTGCGAATATCTAGTGTGAATATTGTGGACAATTATTGCTCATTTTGAAAATCTTGCTAACATTGAAAATCTTGTTAATCTCGTTTCTCGACTGTCAGCACTTGCCTATTGTTAGCATGATAGCCAGTGTGAAAACTGTGGATACTGTGCAAAATCTGATGAACACAGAACCGAGGGCCATGCCGGTGCCAACCCTAAACTTGAAACACTGCAAGGCTAAGGGGGTATAAGGAGGGACCCCCAGAAGGGGCCCCTTAATCTTATTCCCCTTTATAACCCTCTACTATCTACCTTGAATAGTCCCTATATACCTGAGTAGCCCCCTAAATGACCCCTAAAGAACCCCTGAGGTCCCTTGTAAGGGTCCCTCCCTTAGTCCCTTGAGAGGTCGATGGCCTGGCGACTCGGTTTTGGAAGTGGGGGCGTCGTTGGGACCGCACCTGCCACCACTTGCGCCCACTTGAGCCTTTCACTTCCAGATCCCGACCCCCCCTTGATAAACCCTAAACCCTAAACCCTACACCCTACACCCTACACCCTAAGCCCTAAACCCCAAAGCCTAAACCTGAACCCTCAAACCTAAACCCTAAACCCTAAACCCTAAACCCTAAACCCTAAACCCCAAACCCAGCTCAGTGAGACAACTTCCGACCTGGCAGTCGCTGTTGTGGAGCGGGGGCGGCCTTGAGAAAGCTGGCATATCTGTTAGAGCTGTGGCCTCAAGTTAGCAGCTAACTCAAGTAGGGTTTAGGGTTCAGGGTTTAGGGTTTAAGGTTTAGGGTTTAGGGTAGGGGGTACCTTATTGAGGTCTCTACTATAAGGGAATCCACTGTTCGGGGTCTATATCAGGGGACCCTTATTTTCGTAAACCCCCCTATGGTTACTTCTCTAAGTTATGGTCCATTTTGGGGGTCCTTATTGTAAGGCGGCCCGTCTTGTTTAGGGTACCCCAAGAAGGGGCCACAATTTAGAGACCAAGTGGGCGTTTCCTAAATTCGGGGTACCTTACTGGATCCTCATGACAAGGGAACCGTACTATTTTGGTGTCTATACTATTGGGGGTCCCTCATTCTCGGAAACCCTCAAGTGACTAAACGCATCAAGCAGCACCCTCCCTACAAACCTACCATGTGGGAGGTTCGGGTCTCCATTAATCGCTTCATGTTTTACACTTGCATGTTGCGTTTGTGTTGATTGCTTCATCTATATGTATGCACCTAGCTTTGTTGCATACAATTTACACATATACACCTATTCATGTCTATACAGTCACTTTAACGTACGGTGCCGAGAAAGGCCCACCAACTTAGCTCTACCTTCCATGCTCAACCGGAGGTCTTGGGCAGCGTGGCCTGGCTGGCCACGCGCAGTTGCCGTAAGTTTGCTCCTGACGCCCGCGAATTGGGGTTTAGGGTTTAGGGTTTAGGGCTTAGGGCTTAGGGTTTAGGGTTTAGGGGGTGTGGTAGGTTCTACGGTAGGCCACGGTACGTTGCGGTAAGTCATGGGCCCTCTTTGGCCTCGTTTCACAAGAGAGCTGTTCACTTATCACTGAAAAAGCTCCAGTGTTCCAAATCAGCATCCCACCCAGCCTCTGCACAGGGACCTGACACGATCATGCGGGCGGCTATGAAAACTACGATCCCTTTCTGGGGTAAGTTACCCCAAAATATTTTGGTGCCGTGTTATACTAGGGATCCAAAAAGGGAACCATGGTTCTGACAGCCACCCATGCAGCTTCAACGACGCGCACCGCGGAGCCGCACGTGTCTCACCGGCCTGCTCAGCAGCCCCGCAGCTGCGAAGGCTGTAATTCCCAGGCCAATCACAGCTGTGCCCTGGCAACTTACAAGGGGATCGTGGCCAAAGGATGCCTGAAATTTGAGTCCGAAAGAGCACAACGGTTTCTCAACAGGCAAGGCCCACCTGGAGGTTGTGCGGGGATGCTTGCTTCCCTGCCTCCTGCTCAGGCTTCCGGGATTCTTCGCACATCTGCGCACATTGCTGACATAGGGGGAGAACTGGGTAGAACTCTGATTTTTAGAGCTCCTCAGAGCTTGCCTGTGCCAGGGTGCAGTCCGGTACCATGCCCGCACCCGGACCAACACCCAGGCCCTTCTCAGCAAGCTCGCCCCTGAGCCCGTGCTGCCAGAGAGTCTGCAACAAGGAGCTCCCCTCCTTCCCAAGAGACAGCTTCTTTGCCGAGTTGCAGAGTTGCCGGGGTAAATGCCTCTGGCTCTGGTTGACTCTCCATCTCCTTGCTGTCCCAAAGGCAAGGCATCTCGACCGGAAACATGCCAACAGGGTCCCGGGCGGGCAGTGACGGAACTGCAGAATCCACCCAATCCTGCGCAAGGATTTCGTCTCTTGGGGCATGTTGGCTTCGCGCAGCACAGCAAACGAGCGCCTTCGGACTCGGCAAGGGCACGGAGGGCGGTCCGCATGGTTCTCCGCATGGTTCTGGGTGGCAAGAGCGCCACAATGCCCCCACAAAAACCCTAAACCCTAAACCCCTCCATGGACCTCCCTTAAACGCCCCTGAACCCTAAACTCTAAACCCCAAAAACAACAAAAACAACAAAAACGCCACACAGAGACACAAGAAAAAAGGAGGCACAGCGCCTGCAATCGTCTTCCCCGCGGCCGGCGCCGGGGGGGCGGGACCTGCACATCCCCACACATTCTCTCCCTCCAGCATTCTTTCTTGTGTTATAAATGCTGTTGCAAATAACACTGGTGAAGCGTAATAAAATACTATTAATAATAGTAACAATAATAGTAACAATAATAACTATTTAAAAATAAATACAGATACAAATGCAAATGTAAATATACATATAAATACAAATAAGAAGAAGAAGAATAATCATAATAATAATAATAATAGCAACTCAAACAATCATCATTCCCAGCATACTCCTCCAACCTTCAGGCGCTCTCGCCAAGAAGCGTCCTTGAAGGCAGCGAGAACGGAGGGACTTTCGTTTCTCTGGTTCGCTCTACTGGCAGCCCAATGCCCTAAACCCCAACCCTAAACCCTAAACCCTAAACCCTAAACCCTAAACCCTAAACCGTTGCGCACCTGCAGCGAGGCCAAGTCCAAGTAGCGCCGCGCCGGCAACTACATAGCCTGGGCATGGCAAGAATGCAAGGACTTCTTGGGAGAGGACATTTGGGCAGAAGTTTCAAAAGCCGCGGCCACGCAAGCCCTGTAGTCTGTTTGCAAGGGCAGAGGCACCTATCCTGCCAGGCACAAATTGTTCTGGCATTTCTGGCAGATCCTGGAGACCAAGAGAGCCAGCAGAGAGCAGAGAACAACAGCGGAAGCGGCCATGTACCCCCCATGACCCACATGCGCTCCACGAAGCACCTGTAAGGTCTGTGTCGCAGCACTTGCCAGTGATGGCAGGGTTTGCCTCAGGAAGGGGGCACGATGTGGCGTGACACAATGGCACAAGCTCAGCAGTCAGCTTGGTCACGTTGACGCTTCTTCCGCATTTCCAATAAAGTACCTCGGTTTCGGCACCGGCTCATGAGAATCATCAGGATTCTCTTGAGCCAAGATGCCAGTCGGCTTGATCGCCTAGGCCCTCCATAGCTAATCGCAGCCGTGGCTTGATGCTAAAATAGCTGCGCGCAGCGGCCGGGTGACGTAGCGTGCGGTTGCATGGAAGATGCAGTGCTTGGACAAGCTGCGCGCAGGGGCTGACCGTGCCATAGAATGCAATGTCGAAGAGAAACCAGCAGCCCGCCGTTCCTCGGCTACATTGAATCTACATTCTGCTCCTAGCAGCTTGTGTTGTAGGCCCCACGCCTACCAGGAGCTGCCAGTTACGCGGGTCACCCAAGTTTCCTCCTCAGAAACGTCTTACAAAACAATCTGCAAACGAAGGTTGCCATGAAGGAACTTGAGCTCCAACCCTCGCAGGTTTAAGGTTTGAACGGCCTGGCGTCCGCGCCTCAGGTGCGGCATTCCGCATGACTGTTGGGGTCTTCGAACTGTGCAACTCAAGGTCGCTACCACAGAGTGGTGCTCCTGTTCTTGAGGCAGAAATCATGTTGGCCACCAGTCATGCAACCAGAATGCACGTCCTCCTCGTAGATGGAACATAGCAAGACCTTGCACTGTGCACTCTCTGACGACATGCGCCACTGCTTGATGCCGACAGGGCTGCCTACCCGGCGTTTCAAGCCTCCAATCAAAGTTCCGCACCACGAGAGCTGGTATGGCCCCGATGCCAAGCAGAATCCGGAACTGCACCGAGGTAATGCCCTGGATTGCAAGGAGGCTTGTTGAGTGCTGGCGCGTGGCGCATCTGAGCCCACTTTGATCAACCCCAGATGGATGATGGCTTATTGCTTACTACATATTATCTACTGTGCGACTATATACTACTGCATGTTTGCTAGAAAAAGGGTACATCTCCGGCGTGCCTGACTCGGAGGCAAGCTTAGCAACGGCAGCGCCAACCTGGTGTGTTGTCTGTCCGCGGTCGGCCGTGAACAGTCTCCACAGTGTCCACTTGGGATGCTCCCTCTTATACTAACAATCCTTAGTAGGGATTATAATTGGGGTTACTATAATATACTATAATCCTTATTAAGGACTGTTAGTATAAGGGTGAACATCCCAGGTGTCCACCTTCTGCTTAGGTGCGGACAGGTAAGGAGCCAGCTGCCCGGGTCCCTGCCTTAGACTGGCTTGAGAGCGGCTGCAACATGCAACAGGCCCAGGGAGGTCTGTCTGGCTGCCCAGGCACCAAAAAAATGCCTTCGCCGCACTGTTTGCTGCATCTACGGCACTCACCTCCAGTCGATCTGTATCTGGAGTCCCAGGAGTCCCCGGAGTGCTTGCACATGCAAATTCGGAGCCGCCTCTCTGGCACCTTTCCCTGGCTGAGCGGCCTGGTCAGGGCCAAACCACGCATGTCTCCCAGCCACTGCGATGCTCCTGCCGAGCCTTGGCAGCACTAAGCGGGTAATTGCCACCCACCTGACAACTCCCGGATGAACAGTACTAATATTAATAATAATACTAATTATAATCACAATAGCAGTAGTAGTAATAACAATAATCACAATAGTATTCGTATCACCAGCTGAAACCTTCGCTTGGGTCGCTGCGCCAATCCCCATGACCAACCGGCTCACCGCTATCATGGTCCTCTCGCTGCTGACTCATGTGGCCCAGCTCACTCAACCACTTGCCCTCACGCTACGGTCGCGGTCCAGATAGTCTCCGGCGAACCTTTGGGCATCTAAAGCAATCAATGGGTCTATACAGAGAGGGGAGTTAGTGCAAGTCATCCAAACATGCCCGCAAGACCCCAAGAGAGCAGTGACGATGCCAATGCACCGAAGGCCGCCAGTGCGTTGGTGACAATCTGCATAGGGTGAGTCTTCATGGTCGCAGCTTCAGCTTGGTCTTCGTTCAACACATCCGAGCGGGCGCGCCAATGCTGGTCGGACACCGAGCACGTCCCCCAAATACCTGGCTCTTTGTCAGCTGGTCTGCATCTCATGGGCTGCCCTCTCTTGAGCTTACCCCATTGTCAGCATGCCCGCCACCGAGCCGATGAACACGGCTCCTGCAGATGACGAATGAGAGCTGCGTGACACTTGCGAACCAAGACCCCTCACATAAGCACGGCACCAAGAAGGCCATGTGCGACCTCACCAAGGAGCGCAGGCGCATCACAAGAAACGTGGAGGTTGCTGTGAGGAGCGCTATCCCCCAATCACGGCTTTACGGGATCTTCTGCAGGCCGCGCACCCCTCACCGCAAGGTGCGTCGGCAGGCGCGCGCGCATTCAGGGAGCCCATGGGAAAACAGGAGAATGAGCAAACGATTCCCGCGCACCATCGTGTGATTTGATGTGCCCTTAGCTGCTTACAATTTAGATGCCGACATGATGCCAGGACACAAGGTCCACAGGCGAGCGTTGGTCGCCCAGCACTATCCCCAAGATATTTGTAGACGTTCACTAAAGACCCAGGATCTGGTCTCGTTTCCCCCGCCTGGAGGAGCGAAAATCCGGCGCCACAGGGGTATCGGGCTGTGGGCTCCTCCACAAAGACCGCACCAAAGAAGCACGAAGTTTCCCTGAGGCCCCCTATGACCTCCCCTGGACCCACCCTGGGGCCCCCCTCCCTGGGATAGGTTGGCCTCACAAAAACCCTCCCCACATGCTACACCCCTCGTTGCCGAGGTGGCGCGCGCAAACGTTTACAATTGTTTAAGTAGTCAGTTCACAAACGATTGAGCCAATGAATAAGTTGGCGAATACTCAACAACTACTGAGATGACCCCCAAAACGCGAGCCATTGCTCTGGCAAGGTGTGCTGGTCCGGATTTCTGTTTTCCGGAGGGCCAGGAGCCTGGGGAGTTTCTGGAAGCCTCCCAACCTGCGAAAGCTTCCAAAGCCCTGATTTTGGTCAAAGGCCCCCGCGACCTTTTGACAACCCGGGTTTTTTCTGAGGGAGTTTATTCTTGAAAGGCAAGCTAATCTTCAGAGGCCCCCCTTGGGCGAAACTCTGAACCCCCCTTGAGAGGCATAGCCCAAAACCCAAGACCCTAAACCTTAAAACGTTGGCCGAGGGTCGGTGCCCAGGGCGTCGATGGACGGACCGTGCCACTTTGGGGTTTCTTACGATTTATGGTTTAGGGTGTAGGGTCGTGAGTATGTGACAAGTGGTCTTTGAGGCCCCTGCCCACTTTGGCTGCGGAAAGTCTGGGCGGACCTAGGACTTCGACAAGGCAGGACGCGGCTGAGAACTTCGGAACATGCCGGAGCTGGGTGCCAGACCCCGACTCCGATCGTGTCATTGTGGGATAGCATGATGGCAGCAGCGATACTGCAGGGCTTGGCTCACTTTGCCACGCAAACGACAAGAGACAGCAGATTCGTCTACGGTCGAACTGCACGTTGTTCTTACATCCCAAAAGGGTTGGTTTCTGCGCCCTGCTGGCAAGGCGCCACGTGGGCGTTTACGACAATCAGGGATCCGAATATAAAGCACCAAACAGTAGGATTCCCTTGAAAGAAAGGACCCCAACAAGGTACCCCTAATATCGTAAGCCCCCTTTTGATGATCAGAGCCACAAAGAGCGCTCGTACTTTTAGCATGGCGTGGAAAAAGGCCTCGCGGACGAGTAATTGTACTGGATGGAGAAGTTGCTGCAGGCTGGCCTGGAGCTCTTGCTTGGCAACGTATACAGGCGACTTGCTGCGCGAATGCGAGTGCCAGGCACGAATCTCGGGCATTGCCGACACGTGGCTCCACCATCCTGGGCGTACGTAACAACATTAACCAAGAGAGCGTTCGTCGTTCGTCTCGACACCTCGTCCGCAGCTGGCCTGCCTCATACAGTTTCGTCTTCAGTTTCAACTGAAGACCCGGCTTCTGGGGCTTATGGAAAAAACTTGCCAACACTTCTGGGCGCTGCACTCATTCAGAACGGACACGTGTCACAACTTCAGCAGCCTGTCGTCATGATGTCTGACCACAGCAGAACGCTAAAGCTTGGCGCAGCGCCTGCGAGGACAGACCATTTCAACAGGATGCCTTAGCCTTGGCTTTGTATGTCTGAATCGAAACTGAAAGATCCCAAGCATGCGCAATTCGCTGGGGCCACTGGCCTGTGGGCAGTCCAGGTATCTTGTCCAATTATTCTATATTGCCAGAAGCAAATGTTGTACGAAAAATGGGAAGAGCTCTTGCAATCACGGAAGTTGTCAACACTGGCCAATTTCCCCAATCAGGACCTCTAGACCAACACGCACGCCTCTTGTGCCTTGTCGGTCTACATGTCACCCGCGCAGCTCTGAGTGCTGCTGGCCCTGGCCAGCCCTCCATAGCCCAAAGCGAAAACCGAAACCCGAGACCCTAGACCCTAAACCCGAAACCCTAAACCAGAAACCCTAAACCCTACACCCGAAACCTAAACCCTACACCCGAAACCTTAAACGCGGAAGGCGCAGAAGGCTGGAAGCTGCAAGGAAGAGTTTTTTTTAGGCAGCAGGCTGTTGCCATGGCACGCGAGGCCATGTGCGAAGACCCATCTCGCGCGGGCGCGCTCCGACAGCTTCCAGGGTTTAGGGGTTTGAGGTTGAAGGTCCAGGGTTTCAATGTTTTAGGGTTTACTAGGGTTCAGGGTTTAGGGCTTAAGGTTTTTAATTACTAGAGTTTCAGGTGCAAGTCGCAGGATGGATGCAGATGATCTGCAATGTCCGCTGCACATGAACCTCTGCTTGAGCGTTCTTGTTAAAGCTACGGTCCTCCTCTGTGTGGAAGTATTGCAAAAAGCCACTTCGGTCGGGTGGTGCAAGCACGCAGAAAGTGAGGAGGGCTGAAGGAGCCAGAGGTTTGAGGGTCTGAGAGTGCTTCGGGGGAGCTCTTTCGCGCTGCGGGATAAGGGCATCACTCGGAGCAGCCCGTGCTTGGCACTGGGAGAAAAGCTAATGCCACGATGTGCAGTTATGCACCAAAATCAAACAGTGGAGGCCACGCTGCGTTGCGGGAAGGACGAAGTCCAATGTATGTCTTCAGAATCTAGCAATGTGAAGTCTGCGCGCAATACAAGCGAGCCTGAGGTTAGCTGGTGGTAGCTGTTGAAACCTGTCGAGTCGACACAAGAGACGCCAATGCTTTCAACATCGGTCGACAGTAGCTGTGCGGGTACCCTTCGGGTTCCGGTCGATAGCGCTAGAAAATGAACTGAACTTAAGTGCAAAGGCAAGTGTTCAGATCGATGCGCAAGGTCAATTCATAGCCAAGTCCTGCGCCAGGAACTAACAGCTACAGAAGCGACCTGTAGTGCAGTCCAGCCTGAACCCTAAACCCTAAACCCTAAACGCTAAACCCTAAACCCTAAACCCTAAACCCTAAACCCTAAACCCTAAACCCTAGCTCAACCACTCGTGCTCTTTTTCTGCGCTATGCAGCAGGGTGTGGTTGCTTACCTAGCTGGCAGCAGGATGTAGTCGCAGTGGAGTGCCCGTCCTGGCTTCTGCGATGCAAGACTGGCTGAAGATGCTTTCAGTACTTTAGGGTTTAGGGTTTAGGGTTAGGGTTTAGGGTTTAGGGTTTAGGGTTTAGGGTTTAGGGTTTAGCTTGAACGACCCTTAAACATAAACAAGGCTGGCGGCTGCAAGGCTGCTTCAGGAAGCAAGCTCCTGCAATTCGCAACTCGAAGCCGGTGCAAGCAAACCGCAGGCAAGAAGGGTGGCCTGGTGCCCTTGTCAAGCCAGCACTTTGGACAAACACCTTCTGCGCAGCTGTTGTCGCAGTAGTAGGCCTCTGTCACCTGGCCAAAACGTTTGTGCCAGTCAAGTCTGCCTTGATTTGACACTATGTCCCGTGCAGTGCCTCTTTCAACTCTTTCAGCTTGGCATAATTCTCCGGCACGTTCTTGAACGTGGACTGCAGGGGAACTTGAGGTACCCCAAATCCAGACCACAGTATCATGTGACTGTGTGATAGGCTTCCTCCTAGAATCAGGTCCCTTTTGGGGTACCTATTACGCTGGGGGTCCTCATATTTATGAGTGCCCAACACCACCGTGTAGCGGTCGCAAAAAATCAACCCCCATCCTAAGGCAAGCACACTGCCAAGCCTGGTGTACATGTCCCTGCCTCGATGTAGCGGTCAGAGGCAAACCGGCCTTCCCTCATGAAGCGGCCAAAGGATCTCTGCTTCGCGATCGCGGGGAAATTGTCAACTAGGACAACAGCAATCTTGTAGCCGGCCTGCCCAATCACAAGACATCACACCAAAGTCCATGTGCACACCGTCGCATGCGGCCTTCTGAAAGAAAGGAAGTATGCGCGTGAGGATGCGGTCCAGATCTTTGCCCGTGTCCTCCACAGGCTAGATGCGTGCTCTGGGCACTTCTCTAACTCATGGTCTCTTGTTGGGTCCCTGCTAAAATCGAGCTGACAACTTTCCGGATGTAGTCATGACGGCTCCAGACCGAGATCTTCCCACCTCGTAGATCACGTGCTGCTTGCGCTTGACGATCTCATTCTGTGCAGCCTTATCAAGCCCGCCTAACTTGGGATGTTCCCCCTTATACTAACACTCCTCAATCGGGATTGCAATAGGGGGTACGATAATCCCTATTTGTGAAGGACTGTTAGTATAAGGGGAGCACCTCAAAGACCCTAAGCCCCACTGCAAAAACATCCTCCGACAGCCGGGAGGCTTTGGCGATCGGGATCACGCCGGAGTAGCAGCCATCCGCTGCATCCTGCAATGGCAACCGCAGCGTTCTTAAGGCCAAGGCTAAAACTAAGATGAACCATACGGGGGCTTCCGAAATTGGGGGTACCGTTTTGGGGTCCTCATTCTAAAGGAATCCTACTATTTGGGGGTTTATACTGGGGTCCCCTATTTTCGTAAACCCGATGCAAACCTAAGGTTCATTCCAATGGTATTCATATTCTGCTGTACCCCGGTGTGGAACTCCGGGACAGCGAGGGCGCGCCGGCTTTCTACAGGCGCTCCTTGAAGACCACCAGCTCATGCTGCTTTGACGCCTTGAACTCGGGCAAGTACTCGATGTACCTCTCCACAGATCTACCAGGAAAGGCGCGTCCCGAAAAAGAATCGAACGCTAGGGGCGTGCTCATCCAAGCCATGCAGAACAAAGTTTCCCGTGTCCATGCCATGCTGCGCCATCGCCTGTCAAGGGACGGCATTCACCGGGCACCTCGTGTTTTCCGTGCTCGCTGCTTCTTTCTCTTTACGTAGGCCTTGGGGGATGTAGGGTATGCATGGTGAAGCGTCCTTCGGGCCCCTAAACCCTAAACCCTAAACCCTAAACCCTAAACCCCAAACCCTAAACCCCAAACCCCAAGCCCCAAACCCCAAACCCCAAACCCCAACAAACTGATCAGCAGCCCGTCCTTCAGGAAGCCGCCCTTCCCGGCTCCCGAGCCACCCAGCATCAGAAGTAACTGGGGCTCCGCCTGCACGCTTACTTGGAGGTTCATGGTACTTACAAAACCAATTCTAACTGTGCATATATATATATATATATATATTTACATATATATCTATATATCTCTTTATATATATAACTGTACTTATAACCATATTAGGGCTTATTAGGGCACTTAAGGGGCTTACAGGGCACTTGTGGGGGCACTTGTAGGGGTTTGGGGGGGGCAGTTTGGAGAGGTTCTGGGTCACTCGAAGCCGCTGTCCCTCGCCTGCCCCGTCGCAGCTGTCAGGTGCGCCTGGCAAGATCTACAGGCGATGCGGCATGTAACCAGGTCCCAAGCTTCGCCCTACTTGGAGGTTCATGGGTGGTTCTAAGTAGGGTTCATAAGCACCCTAAGTAGGGTTATAGGTATGGCTACCATACTCCTAACCCTACCTAGAGCTACCGATGAACCTCCAAGCAAGGCCGCAGACCCCTGAACCTCGCTTCGGGCCTCGATGATCTCCTTCTGCAGTTGCTCAGAGTACTTTGGCTGACCTCGGCTTCGCAAGGCATGGAAAGCCACCCCTGAACCCTGAACCCTGAACCCTGAGCCCTGAACCCTGAAACCTAAACCCTAAACCCGAAACCCTAAACCCTAAACCCTAGACCCTCCATCCCCAAGCAGCCAAGTGCGAGGCAGGGAGTGGGCGTCTTGTCTTCGATGGCCCGCTCCTCGGGACCCAAGTACCTGGTTGGGGCCAGCATTCTGCCGGACAACTTCCCTAAACCCTAAACCCTAAACCCTAAACCCTAAACCCTAAACTCTAAACCCTAAACCGCAGAGGAGGAGCTCTTTCAAGAACTGCATGTGAAAAGTTTTCATCCGCTCCTCAACCAAGGGCATCGTGGAGAGTTGATGGCAGCGGAGGGCGGGGGCTTGTCCCATCCCATACTAAGATTCTCACGAGCACCCGCTTCAACTTACCCTCTTCGGGTAGGATGGTGATGCGGTAGTGCCAGGTGCCATTCCTGCTCGGAGGCTGCGCGTGGAAAGAGCGCTCTGGAGTTGCAAAGCCGAGTCCTTTGGCCGAAGCCACTTCCGGGCACGACGATGACACCCGTCGCCTCAGCTGGATGCAATCCCAAACCCTAAACTTGGGATGCTCCCCCTTCTTCTTACAGTCCTTAATGGGGATCATAATGGGGGGTACTATAATCCCTGTTAAGGACTGCTTTAGGGGAACATCCCAACCCTAAACCCCAAACCCCCTGGCTCCTCCTGACTTCTAGTCTCAGGCTGCCACTTCCAGCATCTTGATGCAGTACAACATGTCGGCAGCCTTGCCGTTTGTCAATTGTGTCACACCAGGATGGACAGGATTGCATCTTTAGAGTCTGTTGGCCATGGTGGAGGCACGCAAGTCTCTACTGATCATCCGTCAGTTCGCGGCCCTCCCCCCACCCCCCACCCCGCCTTTCCCAAGACCTCAGATTCTTTGACGAAACGCTCGGGCAAATAAACCTGGCACCGAACCAACGTGCTGCATCATGCGAAGGCAGACCTTTTGCATTGAGGCCTGGGGGAAGGCGTACATTGCACCTTCCGCAGGAAGAGATTGCACACCCGGGATCTCGTTGAGTGCTTGAGTTACCAGCTCCGCCTCTCACCAGTCATCCAAGATTGACATCCCTCTGACATCTGGGGCGCTGTTTGTCCACCGGCGCCTTTCTGCTAAGGTTGGCCAGAATCTCGCTGCGCTCCTTCCGCAAGGCAGCACGAAGAGCTCTGGACAACTACGAAAACCCTAAACCCTATACCCGAAACCCTACACCCGAAACCCCAACCGCCAACCCCTAAACCCAGCCCATCCTGGGAGAAAAGGGGGAAGGAGGCATCTCCTTCAACGGGTGGATTCAGGATGGAAGCCATGGCGCCCTCGCGGTCAAGCGCAGTCCGGCAATGCAAGGCGAACTTGGGCAGGCAGTTTAGGTTTAGGGTTTAGGGTTTAGGGTTTAGCGTTTGGGGTTTAGGGTTTAGGGTTTACGGTTCAGTTCTGAGGGGTTGGATTCTGTCCCTGCCTGTCCAAGAGTGTTGGCACACAGGATCATCGAGAAGAGCTTGTAAATTTGGTCGGCTACATCGGCGTCAATGTTTGTCATGTGAAGCACTCCTCCTGCACCAAGCGAGCAGTTCTCCAAACTGGTGTCTCTGTTTTGTGCGCCCCAAGTATGAGGCGCCGTGCTACAACAGGGACTCAATAAGCGACCACAATTTGGAGACCTGCCCCGAACGAGTCCTCTCAAGCCGCATTCACCATAGTATCCCTTGGACATCGAGTGGAACCTGATTTGTCGAGGATAGGCAAGCCCCATGGGAGTGGTTCTAAATCACTGTCCTTTTGGGGCGCCTCGTTTCTATGCGAACTAACATACAGGGTATCCATAATCTACAAAAGGCCCGAATTTGGAGCGCGCACACACACACACACAAGGACAGTCTCGCGAAAAGATGGGCGGTGGTGCCGCAGCCGAAACACGCCGAGGCTACAGCAGCCGAGCGAGACACATGGTACTTTGGAGCGTGCAAACATTGCCTCCCCTAAACCCTAAACCCTAAACCCTAAACCCTAAACCCTGAATCACGAGCCAAGTGGCGAAAACAATTCCACGGGCAATCCAGTCTGGTGCACAACTTGCCTGCTTCCGCGGTTTAGGTTTTAGGGTTTAGGGTTTAGGGTTTAGGGTTTAGGGTTTAGGGTTTAGGGTTTAGGGTTTAGGGTTTAGGGTTTAGGGTTTAGGGTTTAGGGTTTAAGCTCTCTAATTGAAGTCGCTGTGTTTGGGGACCCATATATTCAGGGTTGCACCATTTCCAGGGGAAACAGCTCTCAGGGTTTAGGGTTCTGAGACACTTCGACACATTTTCACCCAGCAGTTATCTTTCGTGCAATCCACCGTAATTGCTGCAAACATGTCCAGGCGACTGTCTAGGTTCCCAATAACAGATACCTTGGGAATCGGATACCCGAACGGACCCAACAAGGCATCCCAAGTTAGAGCAACTTGCCCGATGCGCCTGAAAGACACGAACTCCTTGTCCATGTGCCAAATGTTCTCCTCTTGCCGATGACAGCTCAGACACAGCGTCTGCTCTCAGACGATGACCACTATCTGCTTAAGAACCCCAAAAGAACAAAAAACGTACAATCCCTGGATTACCCTTAATAAGGAAGAACATTTTCGGGGTTCTTAAGCAACTAGTAGAGGACCAAATGGTCGAGATGCCAAGCCAGGCCTGGTAGACTTCATCGGCCAGGATGACCATCTTGGTTGCAGGTCGCGCTTGCCAGGGATACGCATTTAAGTTGCCCTAAACCCGAAACCCTAAACCCTAAACCCTAAACCCTAAATTCCTGGAACTGAGCCACTGCGGCCCAGATGCTCTATACTTTGCACAAAGCCTCGCAGAAGGCAAAACATGGACCCTAGCCGCAGCCATGGAATCAGGATTCCTCATCCCAGCCTCACGATGCTTTCAATCGTCTCACGGCTGAGCACGTTCCCAGTGGGGTTGCCTGGATTGATGACAGCCTGGGCTCAACAGGATTGGCAATGATGCACGCTACCTGCTGGTTCTGCCAGTGCTGAAAAGTAGGGCAGCCGCAATCCCTTTTGGGCGCCCTCCGCTGGCCAGGAAGGACTGCGGCACAGGATGCGTGCACACCACAAGCAGACACATGCACACAGCTGGCGCCTTGATCTTCTCTTCTATCAACTCGACATCGATGGCCCACCCTGCTGCTTTCAGAGACAAGGATGGGCGTCCTTCTCGCCCCAGTGGGCAAGACTCCAGGCGCTGCAAGCCACTAGCTGCCATAAGTAATGATGCCCTGTCAGCACAGCGCCTGGTGAAGTTCGGCTACTTTGAGAAGGGATGCTACGATGAATAGTAGAATGTCAGCTACAAAAAGCGCCTAATGTTCGAAAACAACTTTCACAACGAAAGCGTGCAGAGGACTGCAACAACAAAAGATAGTGCCACACGGATATAGGAAGCAAAGGCAAGAGTCGAAGAGTCACGAAGAAGCCAACGCTCGAGTCAGCAGACAGAAAAGAACAACAGACACACGACACTCCCTGACGTTGAAGACCAGCACCTATTCTTCGAAGAGTCACGACAAGAAAATGCCGAGCCAGCTTGAAAAATCGGCCGTCCTGCTTGATACCTCGGCCTTGTGTTCTCTTAACTTCGGCTGGGTGAACTGCCCTTTGTGGTCGACTGTCGCCGCGATTTGCTGAATTCCTTTCTTTCTCAGGTTTCTGTGTTGAGGGCGTCAACGCAGACGTCGCGCGGGCAGGACAAGGCCACTTACCTAGGGCTTGGCCCCTCAACGCACTCCGCCATCGGCCTTTTCCCGAGACGTAGTCCTGCAAAAGCGGGTGCTGACAAGGGTTGAGATGCGACAGCTTGGCACTCGTCCTCCACCAACTCGTAGCCAATGTGGGTCCCACCGAGACGGGTGATGGAGGCCTTCAGAGCCCCAAAGGCCCAAACCAAAGCAGACTGGCTCCAGAGAGGTTGCCGGGAGTACGTACCCTAAAACCCGAGAAGCCCCAGAAGAAGCCTCGGAATAAGCCCCCCTAAACGCAACACTCAAACCCCCTCCCCAAGCATGCTGGGCTGCCGGGCCGAGTAGAGCGGGTATTGCGGAATGGGGATGAGTAGGCCGTCAGATGGGCTGTCGATCATCACCTTCCGTGAATGGCGCGCCCAGGAGCCGCTTTTCAAGTGATGGGTGTAAGATCTTAGGGTAGTTTCATGGTCCCTTAGCATGGGCCCTTAAATAGGGGATACGCCTTACATACCCTATAAAACCCAAGGGGTCCACACATCAGAACCTTGTTAAGGAAGGCAAGGGAGCATATTCAGGGCCCATGTAACTACCCTTGGAGAAGAGTTCAGGTACAGGGCTTAGGGTAAAAGATATCGGGTGGTAGGTTCTGGGAAAGAGTTTTGGGTAAGGGATGTAGGGTACAGGATATGAGTACAGGGTAGGGCCGAGGGTGTACAGTATAGGGTGTCGGGCGGGGTCATAACGTTGCCACAAGTTGCCATGCTTCTGCTTTGCGAATGCCTAGACGACCCTTAAACCTTTCCAGTTCAGCCCTTTGACCCTTAGACCCGAAACACAAAAATCCCCTAAAACCCTAAACCCCTAAACCCCTAAACCCCTATATGTAGAGAGGCACAGGTTTGTATAGTTCAGAGTGCCAACTCCGAAGGATGGCCCAAAGAGCGCAAGGATGACACGCACAAATCAAGGAATGTAAGAGTACCAGAGGTACCATTTCCAAGGCTCCGTTTAGGGATGCCATGTTTTTGTAGACAAAATCTTTCAAGTCAAGATCTTTTGTTGCTCGCTTCTGGCCTTAGTGCTAAAAGTCCGTCGGGCAGTGATTGGCCATTCGCAGGTCATGAGCCCAAAAGTAACGCTCAACTAGTCAGTTTTTTCCCGAACATGGAGGTGCCTGAGCGATCGGAGCTTTCGGCACGGGATGAGAGACGGGAGGTATCCAGTCAAGATGGCAGGATATCCAGCCAGTCTGCGCAACCTTCGCAAGCCTCCGAGCAAAGGGGGACCGAGGAATCGATCGAATCGGGAGCACACAATCCAAATCCTTTTTGGAGTGAAGCTGTTCAGGGAGAATTCAATCTACGACGCCAGAGACCAGCCTTTTTGGACCAAGAAGCAAAGGTTCGTGAAGAGAGACAGGACGCGGAGCTGGTCTTAGAGCCAGACTATGGGAGGCTTGCGGACGCACCGGCTCCTGTGGAGCCGGGGCAACCCGTGGTTTTGGCCCCAGAGGGTCAACAACTTGTGGAGTCTCCAGCGAGAAGATCCGTGTCCTCAGGGGGTACGTTGTCAAAGTTGGAAAGAGGTCTCACGCCGCAGGATGGAGAGATTGGAGAAGGTGAGAGCCGCCTGGAGAATCAGATGAGACGCATGCAAGAGCTCATGTCGCAAATGGTTGCGGCTCAGGGGGTCATGCAAGAGCGTCTGGCTCGGGTGGAAGAAGAGCGAGCTTCATCGATGCAGTCGGTGGCAAGCAAAGAGGGAGCAGCTCCGCAGACGTACCATTCTCTAGATCAGTGGCGACAGTCGAGCCAAGCTCAACCTGACAGCAGACCTGCACTCACGAGCATGGATGAGCCTCTGGAAATGTGGTATGGTGGCGATGCGTCGTTATCATCAAGGTGCACTGAGTCCAAGGAGGTAGATGTGGCTGTTGTAGGTAGGACGAGTAGCAGTGTCAGCTTCGGACCAATGGGCCCCGAGGGTCATGGTCATGGTCAGTTTCCAGCAGATGAGCTTCAGGGTCAAGGGATGGAGTATTCAGGGGTGGTTGGTGTAGGGAGGGCTAACCCGTACATGCCTCAAATCACCACAAATCCACCTGATAATCGCGCCGAGAACCCGAAGCCAGTGGCGACTCAGGGAGAGTGGCCCAACTCAGGGCAGATGGGCTGCGCTAGGGGGGGACTCTTTGGCAGCAATGAGGCCCGGCCGAGTCTTGGAGCTTGCTTGGGGCCGACGCAATATGGGTTACCGGGCACAGAGGGGCTCATGAGTAGGTCTTTGGGAGGGCCAGAACTTCATCAGGGTCATTGTGGGATGTTTCAGGGGCAAGGGATGAACCGTCAGGCTACCCCAATCTTCGAAGTCCCAAACATTGGTCAACCTATCTTGGTTATGGTAGATGGTAGGCTCCGGGAAGCTAGGGTCAATTCTTCGGGAGGGTTGGAGGTTGTGCCTCAAATCCCAAATCAAGGGCATCAACATTTCTACGTGGGGGAAACAGATCCCTTTGAAGCGGGCCCTTTTGGGCGATGCGCCACCTCACCATTTAAGCCGCCACCGGCGCCGCCGCCTGGGCCTCCCCAAACACCCCAAACAACTTGTGAGTTCAGAATCGGGCCATGTGTGCCTGGAGCCAGTGCCTTTACCGGCGCAAGTGTGAATCCAGACTATGTGAGCACGCCTAGGTTAGGTACGACTGAGCCAGCTAAGACCTCGCCGATGACGCCTGGAGGAACGAGACTTCCGCCAGGGGACCCTCCTCCAACTCCGCCAAGGCCACCGCCGTCAGCTCCGTATGACCCAGGGGAACGCGCGCTGGATTTGCTCAGATCGGCGCTTGGTGTGCAAAGTGAAGGGCTGATTCGGCAAGAAGAGGTGTCAAGGAGTGGCGCGAAGTTGCCGGCTTTGGAGCCGGGGTCGGGAGTAGCAGCATGTGTAGCAGGGGATTGGCTAGCTCAGATCACTCCTACCATGCGGGCCTTGTCTAACACAGCATGGCAGTGGTGGGATGATGTGTGGAATGCTGCGCACGCCTTGTATCAGAAGTGGCTGCAATCTTCGCCAGCGGATAGACTTCTGTTGAAAGCTGTGCAGGACGGAGAGAGACCTCGGTTTGAGACTACCAAGTGGGCCCGGGTAGAACAGCACGCCATTGGGTTGTTAGTTGAGGCTCTACCGAAGTGGCTCCAAACCGAACTGATTGCCAACCGACAGCTAGACTGTACTGCCATAGTGTTTCGGATTCTCACGGCTTTCCAACCCGGAGGACCCCAGGAGAAGGCAGTGGTGTTGCAAGCTCTCACTTCACCCGCAACCGGAAAGAGTGCCCCAGAAGCCTTAAAGGGTCTTCGAATGTGGGTTCGTTTAAGGAAACGGGCAGACGAGTTGGAAGTAGCTCAGCCAGATCCGTCCCTGCTTGTAGCAGCAATTGACTTGATCACCGCGGAGGTGCTCAAACAGCATCCACAAGCCTCATTCCGTCTAGCCAGCTATCGTCATGCCGAACAGGTAGACGTTCTCCCTACAGCCCCGAAAGTATCAGGATTAGCTCAAATGATTCAAGCCGAGCTGGAGGCAGCAGTGAGTTCATCCACAGACTCCACCAAGAGACAGCGAGTAGCGCGGATGAGTGAAGATGAAGGGGGTAAGGGTGATAGGGGGAAAGGGGATGCAAAGGGAAGTGAAAAAGGGGGTGGAAAAGAATCTAAAGGGAAAAGCAACGCATCTGGAGCTAAGGCCACCTGCTGGGGATGGGGAACGGCAACGGGATGCCGGTTCGGTAGCGAATGTCAGTTTGCTCATGGAGAACTGAAGAAGGGAATTTGCTGGGGATGTGGATCCACCGAACACACCAAGCCCAGCTGTCCTCGGCCAGGTGGAGGTGCTGCAGACAGCGCTGAAACGCCTTTCACGGGTAAAGGAGATGGAGGAAATGGGGGAAAAACCAAGGGGAAAGGAAAGAAAGGAGAAAAAGGGGGAAAGCCTAAATCGAATGATCGCGTCGCTAAGGCCCAGGGAGAAGGGGGAGCCACGTCTCATGAAGAAGCAGGCACGGAGGAGAAGACGTCTCCACCAGCGCCGTCACAAGCCGAACTCCTGAAGGACTGCGCTGATCTTCTTAAGTCGATGAAGGTGAAGCGAATGTTTGTTCGTGGCGTTAAGGCAAGTGGGGGAGGAAAAGGGCTCTTGGACGGAGGAGCGACGTCTTGCTTGAGGCAAGGCACCCCTGAAGAACGAGCAGGTCTCCCGCAGAAGTGTGTGGATTTGGCGGTAGGACAGGCCACGTTGTACATCAAAGAAACTGGTGTGCTACTCACGGCTGAACCAATAGCTCCGATTGTCAGCAAGAACGCGTTGGTCAAGTGGTTGGGGTGCGAGGTTCGATGGACCAAGGCTGAGGGGTGCACGGTGTATCATCCGAAGCGGGGATGGTTGGACATCGATATGTCATCAGGGTGCCCCGAAGTGTCGGAGAGTCTTGCGCTTCAGCTCATCGAGGAAATCGAGCGGGCTGTTCAACATCATGATCATGTCATGCGTTGCATCGAAGGTAAGAAGGTCCAGGACAGATTCTCAGAGTCACGTCGTCGAGCATGTGAGAGTCTCAGGGAGGGAAGCGCCGAGGAGTTGAAGAGGTGGATTGCCCAGCGGTTCCCAACTATCCCCGAGCGGTTGGTAGAGCGCATGGTTACTGTTCCCTCAACTGCAGCGTCGCCATGGAATCGAAGAATCCGTAGGTCTTGGGATAGGAAGGATTTCCTCATTCTTCACTTGTGCTGTGGAACAAGCAGAAAGATGTTTGACCACTTGGTGGATAACAGGGTTGGGGTTGTCACGGTCGATATTCAGGAGGACCTGTTATCGGATGACACGTTGGCCATGCTCCTTCATCTAATTGTCCGAGGGAAGGTGATCGCGGTGGTGTCTGGCGCCCCGTGTCGGACGCTTTCAGGGTGCAGACATAGGGACAGCCCAGGTGCTCCAAAGCCGGTGCGAGCGCGCTATGGGGAAGAATTCTGGGGGTTGCAGGGTTTGTCTGAGGATGAACAAGCGGCTGTTGATGGGGATAGCCTGTTATGGCTCAGATCGCTAGTGGTGTACATCACAGCTCAGTATTTCACATGGCGCGTGCATGAGTGTGACACTTGGTTCGGATTTGAGCATCCGGAAGATCCTGCTGTGGTGTGGGGTGACGAATCGGATGATCAGGGAAGGTCCTATCCTAGTATTTGGGCCTCGGAGGTGATGAGCACTCTCGCTGAGGAGTGTGCTTTGGGCACGATCGGGTTCGATCAGGGGCCCTTGGGGCATGCAAAGCGCAAACCGACTCGAATGATGCTTCACGGGAAGCCTCACGTCTCTTTGATGCAATGCAGGGGAGAGGGTGTTGAAAAGATTCGAGCGGCAGCTGGGTTGTCATTGGGGCAGTCCGGAGCGTGGGCTGCATGGGCCCCGGGCCTGAAGGCTGCGATAGTCGACATGGTTCAGGGGGTACTGGTTGATGCTCAACATGTCCGTGCATGCAGTGGGGTCCACGTTGCCAAGGTCAAGGATCATGCTTCGTTCACGCAGCACGTGCTTCAGGACCACATGCCATTTCGAAACGATTGTCGGCATTGTCTCGCGGGGCGGGCCAGAGATCGCAGGCATTTGAGGCAGCAGGTTCCAGAGGCCTACACGCTTCATGTCGATATGTCGGGGCCACACAAGGAAGGGAATGACCAATTGGGCAGTGCCAGATATGTTCTAATCGGAAATTTCACTGTTCCTGTCTTGGGGCCAAACTGGGAGGATGCTTGGGAGGCCAAGGATGCCGAAATTCCTGAAGGTCCCTGGGAGCATCTTGATCTTGATGAAAAAGTTGATGTTCCGCAGGAAGGGGAGGTGCCAGCTGCCGGAGTTTGGGACTCGGGGGAAGAGGAGCCTCAGGCAAGCGAAGAGGGCCATGAGCCATCGGCTGGGGACAAACGGGAGGAGGAAGAGTGCAACACGGTCTGGGCTCGCATTCGCAAAAACTTGCAAATGAAGCAGCTGAAAATGGAAAACCTTGTCATGGCGGAACCCCTCGCGTCTAAAAAACATGCTGCGGTTCTTGAAGCGGTCGCCAAGATGGTCACCCGGATTCGGGCTGCGGGGTACCCAGTGGTCCGTCTGCATTCGGATTGTGGAGGGGAATTCATGAGTAAGGGTCTTCGCAAGTGGTGCGCGCTGCAAAGCATCTACAAAACTACCGGGGAGCCAGACGTGCCCCAAACTAGGGGTAGAATCGAGAATGCTGTGGGGCGGGTCAAGGGTCTTGCAAGGTCTCTGCTTCAGTCTCAACCGGATCTCCCGATCACGCTTTGGCCTCACGCTGTTAGACACGCAGCGGAGCGACTGTGGCGTATCAGCATGGCTGCACTGGGTAAGGAGATGCCTCCGTTAATTCCGTTTGGAACAAAGGTGGTCGTGCGACAGAGATCATGGTCTGCAAAAGGGAAGGGAACATGGAAGGATAAAGTTCAAGACGCCCGAGTGCTGGCACCAGCGCTGGAGTTGTCGAGGGGCTACTATGTCGAAACTTCGGAAGGGGAAGGGTTTGTGACCAGCGTTCTTTTCCAGAATGTTCAAGTAGCTGGGCAACCTGGGTCAGCAGTAGTCACTGAGTGTGAGCCGGTGAACTTGCGAAGAAGGGTCACGGGCAAGCAGCCGCCCCCTGAAGAACCTCCACTTGTTCGATCTCTCCAGGATGTTCCTGATGAGGAGTCTCATGATCCACTTGCTTTGCTCATGAAAGAAGATCAGGCAGCCGCAGCTCTGGCGGCGCAGACGCCGTGGGATAGGGATGCAGTTGTTGAGTTTCTCAAACAGACTGAGCTTCGCAAACGCACGGGCTCCTCTCGCACTGCCTTGAATGGAGGGGCGCAATTTATCTTTGGGGCATGTCGTCATGGTGGCGTCATAGGAACTTCTGGGTTGACGGGGGATCTTCCAGGCTTTACTGCGCTTCTGGTCCGGCTGATTCGGGAAGTGGTGCCAGATCATCACTTCACGTCTGTAGCTCTCGGATACAATACCAGAATGGACGTCCACCGAGATCTCAACAACCAAAAAGGGTCTCGGAATGTGGTGGTTCCTCTTTGTGTCCCCAAAACAGGGGGAGAAGTGTGGGTGCAAGCTCGACAAGGGGATGTTTTGCGGGGCCAACCGCAAGTCCAGGTTGCGAAAGGGCAGCCTCTGGTGGGGCAAATCCTTCCGTGGACGGATGGGTATGTCACTTTGGATCCAAACGCCTGGCATATGGTCATGCCGTGGAAGGTTGGTCAGGAGCGCATCGTTCTCCTTGCGTATTCGGTGGGGGCCTGGCAAGCGGCCACTCCAACGCTGAAGGGACAGCTTGAGGACCTGGGATTTCCACTTCCTTCTGGGGCCAGGTTGGTCGACCCAGTGGGTCGAGGGGGAGTAGGTGGAGCTGAAACTGGCGTAGCGATGAAGAAGAATTTTCAAGCCACTCAGTCTCAGGAGCCTGGGGCGGAGGTTGTAGGGGAAGTTTGCTGGTGCAAGGGCTATCAAGTTGATCCATCGCTGTGCCTGTGTAAGGGGCTCAGGGAGTCGCCTCTATCAGATTCTGGAGGCCCTTTGAATCCACTTGAAGTATCTCAGGACGAGTGTCAAGGGGAGAGAGGGCTAGGTGATGAGGACGGATCTATGAAGGTAGTGTATGCCATAGAAGAACTGAGTGAAGAAGATCCTGCAGATTTCTACTACTCGGTGGGAACTCGGGGGTGGGATGAGAGTGAAAAGCCGCAAACTCTTCTGGTGGACTCGATCGTTGAGGCCTTAGACCGAAAGCAGGTGATGTTGTCTGCCATCCTCTGGGCAGAAGAAGATCGGCTGGCCCAGCTCAGCGCAGATCGTAGGGATCAGAGCGGTGAACTTGAAGTGGTCGAGAGGACTGTGCTGAGTCTTGAGAAGGACGTTGGCGAGTTGAGAACGGTCATACGTAGCATGAGGTCTCATCTTGACGAGGACAGGTTCGGGAGATTTGGGGCTGATATCTTACCACCTTTCCAGGGTGATCGTGTAGGTGAGGGATCGAAACATCGATGTGCTATGATGCAGACCAGCGCGGACAGCGCGGAAACCGACAAGCCACCTCAGGACCATGAGAACAGCGGCATTCCGGATGAGTTTCTTACTTCCAGGTCGGTCACTCTTCAGGAAGTCCAAGAGAACTTGGATGAGTGGATCGAGCCACTTCGAGATGAGGTCAATGCCTTGGAGTATGTGCACGAAGCAGTTGAGAGTGTTACCGAACGTGAACTTCAAGACTTGGAGAAGAAGGGCTTCACCATCGAGCGGATACCGGGTCGCGGGGTCTTCGTAGTCAAGGCAGGGACGGGGCGAAAGCGAGCCAGGATTGTGGCCTGTGGTAACTATCTGGATCCATCGAAGGGTGTCAGCGCCGGGGGAGTCGAAAGTCATTCTCCTACACTCCAGAAATATTCCACGTTTGCAGCAGGTTTAGACACGACTGCGTTCAGAGCACAACTTCGGATGGCAGCTCTCAACAAGTGGAGCGCAGCGGGACTGGACGTCAAGACGGCGTTCCTGAGAGCTCCATTGGGGCCGGTGCTACAAGAGCGACACCTGATCGCGGTGAAGCCGCCCGCGATATTGGTGCGCGCAGGAATCGTGAAAGCTGGTACATTCTGGCTAGTTCGCAAGGCGGTGTACGGCCTTGCTCCTGCTCCGAAGGCATGGAGCACGTACCGAGACGGCGAACTTCGACAGAAGAAATGGACTGGCAGTCAGGGAGGCAGCTTTGAGTTTCGCCCTATGTACAGTGACCCATCGCTGTGGGAGGTGCTGTGTAGCGGTCAGGTGGTCGGACACCTGGGCGTTTATGTGGATGATTTGTTGATCACTGGTTCAAGGTATGCGATCAATGAAGTGATCCAAGCAGTCCGCAGCTTGTGGGAGACATCTGAGCCGGAATGGATCGATGAGCCCGGTGGCTTGACCTTCTTGGGCGTTCAGGTGCGGCGAACAGCTGAGGGAGACTATGTGCTCAATCAGGTCAAGTACGCTCGAGAGCTGCTGTCAAAGTATCCTCAGGTTCAAGCAGGGTCATGGGTGCCGATGCTCAAAGAGGACGTGGGGGAGCCAGAGCAGCATGTCACCGCGGAGGACCGCCGACGAGCCCAAGGCATCACAGGTGAGATGAACTGGCTGGCGTCAAGGACACGTCCTGACCTGGCGTATGTCGCCAATCGGATGAGCCAGTGGATCCCGAAATGGCCACGACATGTCTACAAGGTGGGTTGCCAAGCTCTCAGGTATCTTCGGAACACAGCTGAATATGGACTCAGGTTTTCAGCAGAACCAGAACGCCAGTGCCAGGAGGGATGGTCTATGACTCCATCAGTGGAGCAGCTCATGGTGTATGCTGATGCGTCGTACGCACCGCTAGCCGAGCCGAGCCAGACCGGAGCAATCCTGCTCTGGGCAGGCTCACCCATCTCTTGGGTGAGTTCGAAGCAAGCTCTGACGACTCTATCCACGGCTGAGGCAGAACTCCTTGCCTGTGTTGAAGGTCTTGTCCTCACTGATGCTATCGAACCTCTAGTAGGAGAGCTCCTAGGCAAGCCCCCCACCAAACTGCTCCTAAACGACAACATAGCCACCTCAAAAATCCTCTCCTTCAGTAGCGGATCATGGCGAACCAGACATTTGAGGATTAGGGCGCGGGTGTGGCGTGAACGGATAGAGGCTGAAGAGTGGAGGGTGCGTCACGTGAGTGGAGATCAGATGCTCGGTGATCTTCTCACTAAACCGTTTGTGTGGAGTAGGCTATGCGACCTGATACACCAGATTGGGCTGTGGACGGGAGGTACAAGCGGGGCACAGGATTCGACCACGGGAGGGCCTAAGCATGGGGAGCAGGTTCTAGCGGCGAAAAAGGTCTTGGGGGTCCTGTGCTTTCTCCAGTGCGCCTCCTTGGCCGAGGGTCAGGTCATGAACACGCTGAAGCATGCATGCGAAACTGTGTCTGTTTTCAGTGGGGTTGTGGTCCTGTTGTGTTGTCTGGGGGGACTGGTCGGGTTGGGTCTTTGGTCACGACGACATTCCGCCACGGCCAACCTGGATTGCCGGGTCCATCAATGGGGTCCTAAGGATGCACGGTCCCAGGACGATGACGGTGAGGAAGATGGTCAGTTGATGTGGGAGGGCGACTCTTCGTGGCATGAGACGTGTGAACCCCCGACACAAAACCATGAGCCTCCACCAGTCTCTGAAAGAACCTCAACAGTAGGGTATCCGTCTCGAACCTCTCCTTGCACGAAGTGGCTTGCGGGAATTGTGGCTTGGACACAAGTTCAGGCATCGCGAGGGGTGAGAGAGATGGATGGGTCAATCGAAAGCATTGAGACAGCGGATTGGACACTCTGCATATGGACTATTTTTTTGCTGCTTGCTTGGGAAGGGTTTAAAGTGGGAATGAACAAAATGCTATCCGTTTTACACGGGAAGCGCTCAGCTCAGAAGGAGCATCGATGCACAGGGGTACAGCACCAAGCGGTGCAGACGGAGGGCTTGAGTAGGAGTAGATATGGGGTGGAACTCGTCCCAATCAATAGTATTCCTCCAACGGTCCCCCCTGAACTTCCTATCTTCATCACCCGAGGGCCGCATATCAAGAAGGATACTTTTGAAGTCCGTGAAGATCTTAGGGCATTGATCCGATGGCACGTCAAGCCACGTATGTATTCCTTCAACCCTCACCAAGCAAAGCTCCCCATCTCACCAGACAGACTTCAAGGGACTCGACAGACCGTCTGTGTCAACAATTCCCAGAATCGCTATGTGGTCATCGACGTGTGGAGCGTCGCGGATCATGTCTTCCAGACACAGGCACGGCAAGAGGCATGGACGGGATATACCCTCTTTTACCTTATTAGTCCCTAATGGTGGTTGGGTTCAGATTCGCTTGAAACGGAGCTCATCTGAGGGGGAGTATGTAGAGAGGCACAGGTTTGTATAGTTCAGAGTGCCAACTCCGAAGGATGGCCCAAAGAGCACAAGGATGACACGCACAAATCAAGGAATGTAAGAGTACCAGAGGTACCATTTCCAAGGCTCCGTTTAGGGATGCCATGTTTTTGTAGACAAAATCTTTCAAGTCAAGATCTTTTGTTGCTCGCTTCTGGCCTTAGTGCTAAAAGTCCGTCGGGCAGTGATTGGCCATTCGCACCCTAAACCCCTGAACCCCGAAACCCCTAAACCCCTCCTGAACCCCTGAACCCCTACACCCACAAACCTACACCTCTAACCCCCCCATGAAACCCCTAAACCTAAATCCCTAATCCCCAAAACCTTAAACCTCAAGCCCCCATCCACCTCCAGCACCGTCTTGACACCAGCAGATGCCCCGTCGGTCAGGAAGATATCCTGCGCAGCCGTAGGGCTTAGGGTTTAGGGTTTAGGGTTCAGGGTTGGGGTTTAGGGTTTGGGTTTAGGGTTTAGGGTTTAGGGTTTAGGGTTTCGGGTTTAGGGTTTAGGGTTTAGGGTTTAGGGTTTAGGGTTTAGGGTTTAGGGTTTAGGGTTTAGGGTTTAGGGTTTAGGGTTTAGGGTTTAGGGTTTAGGGTTTAGGGTGAAGGTCTAGGGTTTAGGGTTTAGGGTTCAGGGTTTCGGGTTAAGGGTTTAGGTTTAGGGTGTAGGGTTTAGGGGCAGGGGTGGGGAGATCCTCAAACCATGAAGCTCGAGTCGCCAGCATCACTAGCTGCTCGCCTTCAATCCCCAGAACAGTATATTCTTATGGATAATTCTCTAAACTAGGGGCTACCCAAAAAAGGACCCTCATCTAGGAAGCTACCTACTTCCACAGCCCTCGGATGGGGGCGGGGGTTCCTACGACCATCTGCACTGGGCCGCGCCAGCGAGTGTTTACACTTCCCGAAGAATCCCATAGAATCAGTCGGGAATGCCCTGTCAATCCAACCGGCAAGTGAGTGCCATGATGGAATCCACCAAACATGCACGACCCAGCCCTGTAAGAAAACGATCACAGCTAAAAAACACTCTGGGAGAGGATCTCCTTGAGGTTCTAGGGAAAGTTTAGGGTTACACTATACCACATTCTCACAAGGCGGGATAAACAAAACAACCCAAAAAACGCCTAAAACCCTAAAACCCCTAAACGCTAAAACCCTAAAACCCACCCTCAAACCCTAAACCCTAAAACCCTAAAACCCGTAAACCCGTAAACCCTAAACCCTAAACCCTAAACCCTAAAACCCTAAAACCCTAAAACCCTAAACCCTAAAACCCTAAACCCTAAACCCCTAAACCCCTAAAACCCTAGACCCTAAACCCTAAACCCTAAACCCTAAAACTCCCAAATAAAGCGAACGTGGGCTGCCTCCGGATCTGCCGGGGGCACAGAGGCCCCGTCCCTGCGATCGATGTAGTTGGCGACCTGCCGCCTGAGGGCCGCTCTGAAGCACATGGTATATATATATATATAATATGTAATATACATATATATATATACATATATACACATGTATGTATCTGTGTATATATATATATATACATACACACATATATATGTACATATATATATATAACAGAACGTAACATAGCATAACATAATATAATATCATATATAATATGATATAAGATAATCTAGTAAGAGTAGAATATAAGATGAGATCAGCCAAGATCATTCTACAGTCTCAATCTCGCTGAGGTCCAGAGCCTGAAGTGGAGGATGCCTTTGGAATGGGAGTAGGCGCCGAACTTGGGGTTCTTGCCGATGTACTCCTGGCATGGCAGACTTGGCATTGCGCCCGCCCCCGTTTGGGGTTTAGGGTTTAGGGTTTAGGGTTTAGGGTTTAGGGTTTAGGGTTTAGGGTTTAGGGTTTAGGGTTTAGGGTTTAGGGTTTAGGGTTTAGGGTTTAGGGTTTAGGGTTTAGGGTTTCAGGGACTTGCCCGACCTACAGACGTGCGAGCGGGGCCTTGGCTCTCGCCACCACATCTGCTGGATACAGCGAGGCTGCATCCTGCAATCTGCTGCAGAGCTTGTCCCGAGAAGGCCAGCCTCTACGAAAACCTAAACCCTAAACCCTGAACCTTGAGCCCTAATTGGGGGCTTACGATATTCGGTGTACCTTGTTGGGGTCCTCGAGAAAAGGGGATCCCTACTATTTGGCGGTCTATATTGGGGTCCCCTACTCTCGTAAACCCCCAATTGTTCTCTGCAGCCTCAGTACATCCAGGGACAACCCCAAAGTTCTGCCCAGCACCCTAAACCCTAAACCCTACAGTAAACCTTAAACCCTAAACCCTAAACCCTAAACCCTAAACCCTACAGTAAACCCTAAACCCTAAACCCTAGACCCTAAATCCTAAACCCTAAACCCTAAACCCAAGAGACGTACATTCACGCGACGCGGTCGGAACTAAGTAGGATGCATGTTGTCTCGAGAGCCCCTTCGCCCTCAAATCATCCTCCGGATCTCCGCGGTTTAGGGTGTAGGGTTTATGGTTTAGGGTTTAGAATTTAGGGGTAAAAGGGGGGTTACACCGAACTTGCGATGCACTGCAGGCCAGTGCCTCGATCAAGGAAGGATTGCTCATCAAGGAGAGCACCTGACAGTAGGCTGAGACGCTAGTAATTGCTTAGGAACCCACAAAACGATAATATAGAGATTGTTCTTTTTTTCTTTCGGGGTTCTTAAGCAAATAGTAGGAGGTGTTTAGGGCAGTTCGTGCCTATTTTTTTTGGTGTCGTACAGGAGAAGGGACTATGCTGCATTTGTATCTGGGGTACTCCCATTTTGGGAAATGAGGGTCCTTCATCTGGAAATGGCTTCTTCACGAACTTTTCCTTTCCTTTCGTGGAACTTTCATGGCGTCTTTCGCAGGACATACTTGCGACGTACCCTAAACCCCAAACCCCAAACCCTTAACCCTAAACACTACACCCTATCTACCCTAACATTTAGATTTTGGAATGGCGTTTCTGGGTTTGGGGCTCGAGGTTCTGGCTGTGGTTGTTTCGGCTGTCGTTCAGGGCAGGGTGCCTGAGCACGGGCGCTGTGTAACGGTCAGGGCCCATGCGAGCTTTACGGCAGCTTTCGGCTTAGGGGTTTAGGGGTTTGTGGGGTTAGGGGTGTAGGCTTCAAGGGTGGAGGGACTTATGGGTTTAGGGGTTTAGTGGTTTAAAGTTGAGGGGTTTGGGGGTTGGGGGTTTGGGGGTTTGGGGGTTTGGGGGTTTGGGGGTTTTGGGGGTTTAGGGCTTCAGGGTGTGGGATACCCCGAACTACAGGTCTGCTAGTGTTACGTTGCACTTTCGCGGACCCATCGCCAGACTTTCGTGGACATACTGTTTGTTTCTTTAGGCCGCCGCAACTTGACTTTGAGAAACCCTCCAATACCCATTTAAGCCCTGAGGGTGCCAGGATGTGTCAGGCTTGACGGAGTTGCTGAAACCCTAAACCCTAAACCCTAAACCCTAAACCCTAAACCCTAAACCCTAAACCCTAAACCCAGGGGTCAGGGCGTTGCAGGGTTCGGGTGCGGGGTTTAGGCTGGCACTTTGGGCTGGCCCCGCCTGGCGGTGGAAGGTGAGAGGTCGTGCGCCAACGGCCTGTTAGTCTACAAAGCCCGGACTGTTTAGGGTCCAGGGTTTGGGGTGTAGGGTTTAGGGTTTAGGGTTTAGGGTTTAGGGTTTAGGGTTTAGGGTTTAGGGTTTAGGGTGTAGGGTATAGGGGACCGTTCCGGGTTCTAAGGGGTTGCCTTTGGGGCTTCTCAGAAGGCCAAAAAAAAGGCCCCCTGGCCTGAGGGTTTCCGATGTTGCACGGCACGAGCTCATCGAAAGGAAGCGAGTGGTTGTCTTGCTCCAAGAGCTTCTCCAGCTTGAAGGATCTCGTCCTGAGCAGTTCTTGCATGACGTTGCGCGTCGTGAGGAGCTCCACTCAACTCCATGCCATGCTCTGTGCTAGGTGAATTCTCGGACCACGGTGGTCTTCAACCATGCTCATAAGGCTCAGGCACAATCTCTCCCCTCACGGCGTACTCAGCATCTAGGATCTTCTGCGGCACCTCAGTTTCACACAAGTCCGCTCCCCTCTGTCATGGCTTCGAGGTTCGAAGCCATGACAAGAAAGCCTGAACCCTAGGCTGCTAAGGCACGGATGCCAATGTCAAGGCTTTGCCTTCGCAAGATCCAGCTGAGCACGTCCTTCAGGAGTTTTGTCGCAGGTGCAGCAAGAACCCCTCGACCGGCTTAGCAGTGATCCACTCTTGCCATGAAATATTGGGATCCTTCTTTAAATGCATCCTTATTCTTGGAATCCGTATTCTTGGGATCCGTATTCTTGGGATCCTGAAAATTAACCCTTGTAATAATAATAATAATACTCAGAATGATGATAATAATAGAAATAATAATACTCATACGAAAACTAAAAATGACAGTTATTATTGTTATTACTACTATTATTAGTCAGGCGGTCCCGGGCTCGTCGCCCACTGCCTCGCCAAGGAGTATGACCTTCCGCAAGACGCTGCAACGTCTGCGTCAAGAAGATCTCACCTTCTGCCCCTACCCTCTAAACCCTAAACCCTAAACCCTTAACCCTAAACCCTAAACCCAAAAATGGCCCTTAAGCCCTCACTTTGAACCTACGTAAGGCGTTTGAGGTCGGAACCGACAGAGCTGCGGCCCCTGCAAGACGCCATATCTGCAGCGCCATCACTCTCGGCGCGCAAGCAACGCGGCGCTTTGCACAAAAGGCTGATGCCTATTGTGGTGTCCTACGCCCTAAACCCTAAACCCTAAACCCTAAGCCCTAAACCCTAAACCCTAAACCCTAAACTACTATTCCCCGAAGGCGGCGCCGAGCCCATGAATCGGAGTGCGTGTTGAAGCCTTCATGTTGTGATCCTCCCTCCCTTTCGAAAGATCTCAGCCATAAGCTCGGAGCCACCTACTTTAGGGCTTAGGGCTTAGGGCAGTTTAGGGTTCAGGGTATGTAAACATATTACTAAACTCAGAGAATCACTCTCACAGCTGGAGCCGAGATGCGGTCTTACACGAGTCGACATCGCAATGCAAAAACCACACGAGTGTCAACCTCATGATATGTGTCACACTGGCGCGGTAGGAAGGTCCTTACGCCATCTTATGCTGCCAAGGACTTCAATCTCGCAATCTCCTGGCACGTTCGTGGCACGTGCATCCGTTGATCATCCTTTGAATATAATATACAATTTCAATATATAATTTGTAATTTATAACAATGAATATATACAATTTATAATAATATATAATATAATAAAATAATATAATACAACATAATATAACATAATATTATATTATATTATATTATATAACAAATGGTATATAACATCTCATATATATCATATGTATGTATAGAATACTTAGCATATTTCCGGGAATTCGGACCTCATCTCGTTTCCGGATCTCGTTCTCGAATCCCGTGATGAGCTCCTAACCGAAGTTCGGATGCAGAGAATTCATTGGGCCCTGCTGAAGTCCTTGGGGCAAAAGGCTTTTAAATTTGAATTGAGCAATGATTTTAGATCCAACCACACCCCCCCCCCCCTCCCCCTCCCCCCGTCCCCCCTCTGTCAAAGAGCCGTGTCCTCCTTGTTCAGGCACAGGAGCTTGCTGTGACTTCGCTCCTGCGGATGCATTGTAGTGTATCTGATATCAGATATTTGATGTTTGGTACTAGAGATTTGATATTAGATATGAAATATTGCATGCATTTGTTACATATTGTTAGTGCTTATGACTACTTTTTTGTTATTATTATTATTATTCTTATTATTACTATTCTAAAAATCATTATTACTTACTATTATTCTTATTGTTACTATTGTTCTGATTATTTATTGTTATTGCTATTGCAATTGTTCTTGTTATCGTTCTTGTTCTTGTTGTTATTATATATTATAAAGTATGAGCTCTACATAATATATAAATATAGATATAAATATAAATAACAATATAAATATAAATATGTAAACCATGAGAGGCCCCACCAGGACGCGGATAGGTGGCTGCTCATAGGGCTTGAAGGCCAGCCACGTCCCCACCTCAGACTTCTGAGCTCCACAGGGTTTAGGGTTTAGGGTTTAGGGTTTAGGGTTTAGGGTTGCACCATTCAAGCCGTGGTAGAGCTCGGGAGCTTGCGGAGGGAAGCTGCTTGAACGGCTTGCGTTCCTTCGTGGCCGGCACTGCTTCCTCTCAGGTTAAAAGGAAAAAAGGGGGTTTACGAACACATGCATGGGGGGGGGGGGGGGGGGGGTAGGGTTTAGGGTTTAGGGTTTAGGGTTTAGGGTTTAGGGTTCCCCGAATATAGTCTCCCAAATAGTGGATCCCCTTATAAAAAAGGACCCCTAAGAAGGTACCCCTAGTTTCGTAAAGCCCCATGAAGGTTCAGCGGCCACACTTTGCTTGAAAGCTTTGCATAGCGATGTTTCGCCACACATCCCCTTGTCAATCTAGACTCCTTGTGCTTCTTACCACATGGTCCCGTGGTGCCCATCGCGCATCTGCCCAGCGCGACGCGCAGGACGGTAAGAGTGGCTCGCGCGGGGCGACGCACAACACTTAGTAGCTAACTTTGGGATGAACACCGTGTCACCGCACATAGGGCTTAGGGTGTAGGGTTTTAAGGTTTAGGGTTTAGGGTTTAGGGTTTAAGGTTTAGGGTTATGGCATAAGCTTGATGAGGTCCTTCGTGCTGCTGACCGCTGGAGCTTCCGACTGTTGGGGAGCCACCTGGTAAGGTCACATGCATCCCACACGCTAGGAGTCGCTAGGACTGTACTTATAACCCACTTATAAGCCCCTTAAGTGCCCTAATATGGTTATAAGTACAGCTAGAAGTACAGTTATAATTGGTTAATAAGTACCATGAACCTCCAAGTAGGAGTCGCTAGGACATGTGCCCGAACTACGCGTCCAGGTCTGAGGTTCAAGCCGGGGCCACCGCTGCAGGCATCTCTGTCGAAGCCTTCGCAATCAGTGAACCATCTGACGCCCTGTTTTGGGAGGGGCAAGTTGTAAGGCCTGAAAATCGCCTAGTTTCCTGAATCCTGGCTCGCTGAATGCTGGCTTCCTGAATCGCAACAAGTTTCTGAATCACACAACAAACCTGGAAATGTGGACCAAGCTAGCGTTGAGTCGAAGGAAGGGGACCCGAAACCCTAAACCCTAAACACTGAACCCTAAACCCTAAACCCAAAACGCTAAACCCTAAACCCTAAACCCTAAACCCCAAACCCCAAACCCTAAACCCTAAACCCCCGGAGGGCCTGGATCCTGATGGGCTTGGATGCGAGCCATGTACCCACCGACGGCAGCATGGAGAACCTTCAGGCCGCGGGTTTTGCTCCCTTCTGCGGGTTTGGGGTTTGGGGTTTGCGGTTTAGGGTTTAGGGTTTAGGGTTTAGGGTTTAGGGTTTAGGGTTTAGGGTTTAGGGTTTAGGGTTTAGGGTTTAGGGTTTAGGGTTTAGGGTTTAGGGTTTAGGGTTTAGGGTTCCCTAAATTCTGGGTCCCTTTTTGGGGTGCCCTAAATTAGAGGGGCCGCCTCATAATCAGGGCCTCACAAGGGACCATATTTTAGAACTCACCATATGAAATTATAGGGGTACCATATTGGGATCCACATTATGAGTAGGGATTCCTAGGGACCCCAAATCTTATTTCCCAAACTAACCCCTACATGGAGGTTTCCGAAATTAGGGTGTATCGTATTGGGGTCCAATCTTTTGAGGGAATCCTACTATTTGGGGATCTATTTTTGGGGTCCCCTATTTTCGTACCCTAAACCCATACCCTAACCCCTAACCCCTAACCCCTAACCCCTAACCCCTAAACCCTAACCCCTAACCCCTAAACCCTAAACCCTAAACCCTAAACCCTAAACCCTAAACCCTGAACCCTAAACCCTAAACCCTAAACCCTAAACCCTAAACCCTAAACCCTAAACCCAAACCCTCAACCCTGAACCCCCCTAAAGGAACTCTGTGCGGCTGGAGCTGAGGTTCAAACTGAACTCGAGCAGCTGCCTCTGACAAGCAGGTACTTGGAGGCTCATGGTACTTATCAACCAATTTTAACTGTACTTATAACTGTACTTCTAACCCCATTAGGGCACTTAAGGGGCTTGTAAGTGGGTTGTAAGTACAGCTATAATTGGTTAACAAGTACCATGAACCTCCAAGTAGTGGCAACCGGCCACCAACAATCAATGTGTGATGCCTTGCCCCGTGTCTGGCATTGGAGCTGAGGCTGCGGCTGGGACGCTCTTCGCTTCTACAGGCTTGGCATCCGACTCCGGCTTTGCTGATGCTGTTGGCGCTGGTACCGGCTTCGGCTGGGCCGGGAACTTGTCGTACAGCTTCTGCCGAACAATTTCGAGGACCGGTGTTGGCACCGAGTGGCCGCACTCAAGCATCTGCTCAGACCCCCACAACAGCACTCCCCTGGGCCTGCATAGAATCGGGCTTCACCGTCCGCAGGTGTGCATCGTAGTATGGCCTGTCACACAACTACGGATGCAGGAAAACACATCCACTTGTCACAAAAGCCGGGCACCATGAGAACTACAAGCAGGGCTCTCTATTCGATCTGATCATCTATATCGCTCCGAATGGATCACCAACACTTGGAACATGCCTGACTAGATGTCTGCTGTGGACGACCTGGCCTGAATGGCGTAAGGGCCACAGCCTCAGCAAACCGCAAAGTGCTGGGCGACACCGACGAGCTGTGATGCTTTTCCCTGCGTCTGGCATGGGAGCTGAGGCTGCGGCTGGGACGCTCTTCGCTTCTACAGGCTTGGCATCCGACTCCGGCTTTGCTGATGCTGTTGGCGCCGGCGCGGGCTTGGGCTGGGCCGGGAACTTGTCGTACAGCTTCTGCCGAACAGATCGAACAGGTTTGAGGACGGGTGTCTGTACAACCACGTATCCCCACATACTCCAGTAGCAAAGCATCCCACACAGCCCGAAAACGTCCCTGACCTGCATAGAATCGGGGTTGACAGTCTGCAGATGTGCTTCGTAGTATGGCCTGCCACACAACTACGGGTACAAGAGTGCAGCTTCTGTCACAAGCCAGACACCGCAGCAGCACTAACTAGGGCAGCTTAATCGATCCGATGAACGTACAAGGCTACAAGTAGATGCGTGCTGTGGACAATCATGTGGACAATCTGGCCTAAACGGCGTCAGGGCCACAGCCTCAGCAAACCGACAAGTGATTGGGCGGCCGGTGGTGGAGAGCTGTGATGCCTTGCCCCGTGTCTGGCATTGGAGCTGAGGCTGCGGCTGGGACGCTCTTCGCTTCTACAGGCTTGGCATCCGACTCCGGCTTTGCTGAGGCTGTTGGCGCCGGCGCGGGCTTTGGCTGGGCCGGGAACTTGTCGTACAGCTTCTGCCGAACAATTTCGAGGACCGGTGTTTGCATCGAATGGCCGCACTCAAGCATCTGCGCAGACCCGCCCCACAACACTCCCCTGGGCCTGCATCGAATCGGGCTTCACCGTCCGCAGGTGTGCCTCGTAGTATGGCCTGTCAGGAGCACATCCTCTTGTGACAAAAACTGGGCACCACGAGCACTACAAGTAGGTCTCTCCATTCGATCTCATCGTCTATATCGCACAGAATGGACCATCGAAACTTGGAACATGCTTGACTAGATGTCTGCTCTGGACGACCTGGCCTAAATGGCGTAAGGGCCACAGCCTCAGCAAACCGACAAGGATGGGTGCGGCGACGAGCTGTGACGCCTTGCCCTGTGTTGCCCGCTGCTTCACTTCTTTGCTTGGACTGGGGCGGTGACGCGCTACAACAGCACGTCGCGGAGAAAAATTGATGCCCTGCCCTGTATCCGGCATTGCAGCTCAGGCCGCGGCTGGGACGCTCTTCGCCTCTGCCGGCTTGGCATCCGCCTCCGGCTTTGCTGTCGCAGTTGGCACCTCAGCTTTGCCGGAATGTGCGCGCCCTAACCCTAAACCCGAAACCCTAAACCCTAAACCCTCAACCCTAAACCCTCAACCCAACCCTCAACCCTAAACCCTAAACCCTAAACCCTAACGCTCAGGTGCGGATACTGAGCTTGGGCCACGGCTGCTGGAGCTGCTGGAGCCTTCAAAGTGGCCTGAGCCGCAATTGTCACCGACATCATGCACATGCATGCGAACATACAGACATACCCTAACCCTAAACCCTAAACCCTAAGCAGCAAATAAGGCTTGAGACTTACAGTACGTCAGGACGGGTTACAGCCTTCAAGGCCTCAGCTTAACATCAGAACAGCCCTGACTCTGCCAGGACCCCAGGCCGTGCTTCAAGCTAAAGGGCGCTGAACATCACAGAACCAACCCTAAACCCTAAACCCTAAACCCGAAACCCTAAACCCTAAACCAGAGGCCTTCAAAAGTGACAAAGCGGGCCATGCCTGCAGCTTCGATGGGTTCGGCGCGATCCAAGTGCCCACAGAGGGCCTATGTGCGAACCTTAGAGTTTAGGGTTTAGGGATTCGGGTTTCGGGTTTAGGGTTCACCTTCGTCAACTTGATGCCTTGCTGCCCGAACTGAGCATCCGACTTCTCAGGAGCCACCTTGGACAAGCAAAGGAGCACACATCGGGCAGCTCCCTTCTCGTAATTGAAAAACTCCGAAACGCGCATCTGAGGCCCAAGCTGTGGCTACTGGACTTGCCGGGGCCGCTGGGGCCGCTGTGGCTGGCGCGGTGGGGATGGAGGCCTGTTAGAATGTTCTCCTTGCGTAAGCAGACATCGGACACGGACGCAAGAAAATGAACCAGAGTATGAAACCATGCTGCGTGGGGTGACGCCCAGTACCCGTGTGATAGGGCAGAACACACACACACACTAAACCCTAAACCCTAAACCCTAAACCCTAAACCCTAAACCCTAAACCCTAAACCCTAAACCCTAAACCCTAAACCCTAAACCCTAAACCCACCGCTTCCACTGCCTGAGGCGAAGGAAAGGCCCCGGATGGCCTGCATCTTCTTGGGCTTCGAGGCGAGCCAAGTGCCCACGGACGGCAGCATGGAGAACCTGAGGCGTCACTCGCTGCGATCCAAGATGCACGAGTTACACACAAGAATACCAAGAATGATAGTAGTAGTAATAAAAAATCGTAATAGTAGTAATGATGAGAATAGTAGTGACAATAATAGTAATGCTAAAAAACAAGAAGAAGAAGAAGGAGAAGAATAATAGTCAATCATTACACCAGCCGCGCTGCTGAGGCTGAAACTTCTGAACTGGAGCAGCTGCCTGACAGGCAGACTAGGCAGGTAGTAGAAAGCGGCGATGTGCCGTTAGCATGTGACGCCTTTTATTGTCGTGCGTTGCAACCGGGGCTGCGGCTGGGACGCTCTTCGCTTCCGCGGGCTTCGCATCCGATTCCGGCTTTGCTAGCGCTGTTGGCGCTGGCACCGGCTTCGGCTGGGCCGGGAACTTGTTGTACAGCTTCTGCCGCGGGTGTTTGCGCACAATGGCCCCACACACTCCAGGAAAGCATCTGCGCAGACCCCGCCCCACAACAGTCCCCTGGCCTGCATAGAATCGGGCTTCACCGTCCGCAGGTGTGCATCGTAGTATGGCCTGTCACACAACTACGAGTGCAGGAAAACACATCCTCTTGTGACAAAAGCCGGGCACCACGAGCACTACAACCAGGGCTTCTTATATTCTATCTGATCATCTATATCGCACAGAATGGATCACCAACACTTGGAACATGCTTGACTCTAGATGTCTGCTGTGGACAACCTGGCCTGAATGGCGTCAGGGCCACAGCCTCAGCAAACTGCAAAGTGATGGGCGACAACCGGCGAGCTGCAATGCCTTGCCCGTGTCTTTCATTGGAGCTGAGGCTGCGGCTGGGACGCTCTTCGCTTCTACAGGCTTGGCATCCGACTCTGGCTTTGCTGTTGTTGTTGGTGCCGGCGCGGGCTTTGGCTGGGCCGGGAACTTGTCGTACAGCTTCTGCCGAACAATTTTGAGGACGGGTGTTTGCACCGAGTGGCCGCACTCCAGGAAAGCATCTGCGCAAACATCACCCCACAGCACTCCCCTCTGGCCTGCATAGAATCGGGCTTCACCGTCCGCAGGTGTGCATCGTAGTATGGCCTGTCACACAACTATCAGTACAGGAGTGCATCCTCACAAAAGCCAGGCGCCGCGTCAAATTTCAGCACAAGTATAGCTCTCTACTCGATCTGATCTTCTATAACGCTCAACATGGATCACCAAAACGTGAGAGACACGAGGCTGGATGTCTGGAATCGGGCCTAAATGGCGTCAGGGCCACAGCCTCAGTAAGCCGCTAAGTAATGGGCGGCAAGGGGCTAACAACAACAATAATAATAATAGTAATAATAATAAACAGCTGCGATGCCTTGCCCGATTTCTGAGGCTGCCGCTGGGATGCTCTTCGCTTCCGCGGGCTTCGCATCCGATTCCGGCTTTGCTGATGCTGCTGGCACTGGCGCTGGCTTCGGCTGAGCCGGGAACTTGGCGTACAGCTTCTGCGGAACAGGTGTTGAGGAGGACAGGAGCTTGCAAGGCCAACCCCCCCACCCCCCCCCCCGGAAAACTTCAGGAAGGCATCACCACAGGACAGACCGTCCCCGCCACACTCCCCTGGCCTGCATGGAATCGGGGTTGACGATACGCAGATTTGCAGCATAGTACGGCCTCTCGGGCAACTTCGGAAGGGTCTTAGTACCAAAAGTCTCTTCTGAGCCACAGTGTCAGAGAGATCTACTCGATCTTTCCCAACTGTCGCTGACCGAAGCCCTACCCCTCCATGCGATCCCCGATCCCTGAGATGAGGGGTGTATACTGTATACTGCATTCGTAGTACCAGTAGCCGTGTTGCTAGTATTACTCTTGGTGGACATCGCCTGAACGGTGTCAGGGACGTAGCGGTGGCCTCAGGATTGTCAGAAATGGCTGAAGGCCAACTTCTGTGCATCACGCCATATCCCGCCTGCATTGGCAGAGGTGGCACCGGCGGCAGTTCCTTCTGGGCATCCATTTGCCTGAGGGATGTCCACACAAAACTATTTGGCCCGTGCCGCTTGGGATTTTCTACACTTGCACCGTGCACCAGGCAAGCAAAACTCATTTACTGCCTCGTTTTTGCTACAACGTCTGAGCAGTCCAATCATTGATGCAGTTGCAAAGGTCACAAACACATGTTAGCTTGAGGTTCGCACGGAACTGGCGCGGGCGTCTTGGCTGCCTGTTGCTATATGGTCAGTTCTCGAAATTATGGTCCCTTTCTGGGTAGGGGGCCGCCTTTATCACAGGAACCCCAAAAAGGGACCCTAATCTACAGAAGTGACCCTATTATGGGACAAGCCATTCAACACAGGCTGCACTGATTTGCACTCGGCAGAGGCAACTTGAGGGCTTGGCAAGCTTCAGGATCTGCGTTGACAAGAAGGCCAGGGGCTCCGCCGGCTTCTCACGGATAACCTACAAGATTCTGCACTCTAAGCCGTGGGTCTCAGACGGCTACCCGCTCGCTGAGTGGTACCTCGCGGATCGCATCAGTAATGACTTCCTCCACATGGTGTGACGCCAGGTACCTCTGCAACGACTCAGCACTTAGGAAAGCACTCCAGACGGAGCATACTTGCAAGCCAGCGGACAGGTCGCTATCGTGTCCATTAACTTTCCGATCTCAAGAAGCTTGCGGTCGATCATGTTGTCGCGCACACCAGGCGGTATTTTGCTCGTTCTCATTTTGCTCGGCCAAGACATGCTTGGTAATGAGGCCGTAGTTGCGCTTGTCACTGTTGGTTGTCTTGCTTGCTGAGTGGGGATGAAGGGCTAACGAAGCAGACCTATATGTTTGACTTCATTTGGGGGTTTACGAAAAATAGGGGATCCCAAAAATAGACCCCATATAGTAGGATTCCCTTATCATAAGATTCCCCAATAAGGCAACCCCTGAGGTCGTAAACCCCCCCCCATTCTGCTATGACAGCGCAGACAAATTCATTGACAGCTGCTCGCATGCTTGCAACGCTGAGGCTCACGTCTGTGCTGCGTCGAGCTTGGTCTTTACCTGGCAGTGTGAGAGAACCCAATACCGAGAACCCTTTGCGCCCTACGTACCACGTCCTAGATGCCTCACACAGACCCACTGGTAGTTTCTGCAACCAAAAGAACTCCCCTCAAGCTGGTGTTGGGACGGCAGGGCGTGCGCCTTGGTATTCTTGCCCTTCGGCTCCATTTCCTGCGAGAAAAGCTGGGAAACAACTACTAAATATGGTATGGGGCAAGGTACGTCTTCCCCATATTTAGCGCTCGGGACGGGCGAATCGCCAGAAAAGGAAAGGAGAAGAATCTGAGAGGAGAGGTCTGGGTCGACGGCTGGGATGTCACCGTGGAGCCCCAGCCTAGCAGATTAAAAAAAGTGTCTTCATACTCGTAGGGTTTAGGGTTTAGGGCTTAGCGTTTCGGTTTTAGGGTTTAGGGTTTAGGGTTTACGTGTGCAGGATGGTACACATCCTGCTCCACTTGACCAGCCTCAAGGGCAGGTGGGACATTCCTGGGATGTCCACCGGAACCTGTGCCAAGAGGGACATGGCCGGGAATTAAAGGGTGGAAGGAGGGACTAGAAGGGACCCTTCATCTGATTCCCCTATATAACCTGTATCTGTACCTTATGTAGTCCCTTTATACATAAGTAGCCCCCAAATAACCCCTGAGCAACCCCGAAGGTTCCATATAAGGGTCCCTCCTTTAGTCCCTTGAGGGAAAGCGATTTTCTCAAATTGGGGGCCTCCACGCTCTGATCACTTTGGTGTAGCTTCCCCAGGCTGAGGGTCAGATGTCCAACTCGCTGGAAGACCTGCGAAGCAAGTGCTGAAGCCCGCCTCGTTTGGGGTTGAGGGTTTAGGATTTAGCGTTTAGGGTTTAGGGTTTAGGGTTTAGGGTTGAGGGTCATCCTCCCCGCCTCAATGCGGGCGAGACCGCTGGGGTCTTCCATCTTTGGAAACTTGTACGTCTTGGCGGTACCGAATCCTGGGTCCAGGAGTATGTCAGGGCGACCCTGGACTGGACCCCGCCGCACGTGACACTAGACATGGACCTTAGGATCGGGCGGGATTGCTTCTGGAAATCTCCGATGCGCATCGACAGAAATGTATCCTTCGGGGTGGCAAACCTCAGAAGCTGAGTTTGCAAGCATCAATCCGCGACGGATCGCGACGGTGCCCCCGCCACTGCCGTGACACAGGGCCCGCTGGGCCTAGGGCCCCTCTGCGGCATCAACACGGATCTCCATCTTGCTCACCGCTGCCTGCCACAACGCGTCGTTGCACTCAACACGCTCGTCCGATGCTGCAATTCGATAAGCAACTGGACGAAAGTTAGGGACACATCAGATCCTCATTCTGAAGGCTTCTGCAACAAAAGGGCGTCGTCCTGAGCTCGCCGCAGACTCCCCCAACAAAGCCGACGGCAAGGGGTGGATGGGAGCGAGGACTGAACACTGCGCTGATCGAGCCGTGTGGTTACCGCATCCAAGCAATTGCTCGGTACAGTTGCTCGGTGGCTCTATAGTAATACCAGTCCTTATTAGAGATTCTAAGGGTTACGATAATCCCTACAAGGACTGTTAGTATATGAGGGGGAGCAGCTCCAGTGATTCTCGTGGTGCAGCGGCCTTTTGACTCAATGCAGGCATGTGCCGCAGCCGCTACCGAAGTGGGTGAGACCGTGTCACTCGTCGACCGTGGGTTGCTAGGTCTGCCAGGTTACCGAAAGGACCTTCAAGTTTAACTTAAACCCCAAACCATCCCTAAACCGTCTTTAAATATTTATGAATATTTTATATACCATTATCATTCTGCGGCCTGCTTGGCTGCCGCCATTGTCTTGGCAATGGTCCAAAAAAGCCAAGATTCAGGACAGCAATCTCTCGACCGCGCGCACCCGAAGGCCCTAAGTTTTCTGGGATGATCGTTTGCTGCACAGGCTTCCCTTGTCAGGAAGAAGTTACAAAAAGTCATCCGCCTAGGCAGTTTCTCCTTTGCGGAGCCTGCATTCATCGATGACAGGCTGAAGCAGCCGATGTTGCAAAAGTGGCGTCAGCGAAGCGCCAACGCCAAGCTTCGTGCGTCGCAAGAAACGTTGCTTGGTTCGCCTGAAGTGTCTGCTCCATGTGCACTACGCCTCGATGCACTACGAAGCTTGCCAAACCATTGCCAAGCCATCTCAGAACCACAACCCTAAACATCCCTAAACCCTGTGACCCCGAGATCAAGCCAACGTTTTTGGTCCAGGTCTTTGGCTGGGCATCGAATTCCTGGCCAAAATGGCACCATCATTGCACAGGTTGTACTTTACCGCTGCCGAGACACAGCACAGCATCCCAGCTTCAGGACGCAATGGCACTGCGGTCCCCAGGGCTTGGAAGCCGCCGCAAATTCCAAGTCTTCTTTGAAACTTGCACAGGTGGCATGCTTTTCTAAGCCGTGGCATAGGCATATAAGGCCCTTGTGCACAAAGCCTCCCAGTTGCGGAGGAAAGGTGCACCCGTATGTCTAGATGGCAGCATCGCCAGGAGGAGCAGGCAGGGGCCAAACGCCCATGACTTGGCTTGCTCACTCTGGCTTCATAGCAACCTGGGTGCCATGCCATGCTCTGCTATACATACATATATATATATATATATATATATATAGATACATAAAACATATATATATATATTCTTTTTAAGTCATTTATTTCTTTATGCCTGTATTATATTTGTATTTATACAAAGAGAGCTTGTCACAAGCAACGAACAGGTTACGCCCAGCTCCGTGCAATGTACTCGAAGTCAGTCCCGCGGCGCAGCAGCGACCATCCTGCACGTAAGTCCACGGCTATTCCTTCAACTGCTCTCTCCGAATATAGAGTAGTATAGAGTAATATAGAGTAATATAGAGTTAATATAGAGTCATATAGAGCAATTTTAGTAATATAGAGTAATACAGAGTCACATAGAGTCATATAGAGTGATATAGAGTCATATAGAGTCATATAGAGTAATATAGAGTCATATAGAGGGGCACCTGCCATCAGCACCGGAATGACGCCAAACAGAATTATAGCCGGATAACCTGAGGACAAGTGCCACAGGGCAGGCTGAAGGCTTCGACAGTGAGCTCTCAGGACACGGCCTGATATCGTGTTGTCTGCGAAAATAAATCCGAACAGCGCAAGTCGGCAGAGCCAGGAACGTGGGCCTCCCATTGCAGTCCGCACAACTGGTTTTGCCCGAAACCCTAAACCCCTTTAATCTTGAGCCGATAAAACCCCGACACCCCCGAAACCCCCCAAACCCCCCAAACCCCCCAAACCCCTAAACCCCCTAAACGCCCTGAACCCCTAAACCCCCAAAACCCCTAAACCCCCTAAACTAAACCCTAAACCCCCAAAACCCCTACCCCTAAACCCCCCCTAAACCCCTAAACCCCTAAACCCCTAAACCCCCTCTTTTAAACTCTAAACCCCGTAGACATTCCCAAAGGCGCCTTCTCTGAGTCCGGGCATCTCCAAGCGAGACTCGGGGCTTTGCGCAGGCCTCGGCTTCCGCGGGCCAAGGCTTCAAGTGCCGCAGATCGCGACTCCCATTTTGACCTAAATATGTGCAAGTCTGGCCGGCTCTTAGTAGGGAATGAGGGAACGAGGTACCCTATAAATCCCTTAAAGGGTACATGTAGCCGAGTTCCCTCATTCCCTGCGAAGAACCAGGGGGAAGTTGCAGCCCGAAACGGTTTAGGGTTTAGGATTTCGGGAACTCAGTCCCCACAATACCCTTGTGGGGTCCTTTCTTTCAGGCTGCCCCTATTATTTAGGGTACCCAAACAGGGACCATAGTGTAGAAAACTAACCATCGGCATATATTTGTATATATATATATATACCGTATATACATATTAAAGTTACAGTCCTACAAACTGAGTCCCCATAATTATACGTTTCACGTGAAGTGAGGGAAAGGACGAAATCCAGCGGTAACACACGAGGAGCAACCGGTGACCCCTCTTGTCTGGGGTTGGGGGGTGGGAGGGAGGAAGGAGGGCGGGAGGGGGAAGGGGGCAGGGGAGGCGAGGGGGGAAGGGGGAAGGGAGGCTCCGACCTCGCTTTCGGTGATAATCGATCTAGGCAGAAGTGCGCATGTGTCTATATGGGGGTTGACGAAAATAAGGGATCCCCAATGTGGTCCCCCAAATCAATAGGACTCCCTTATAACAAGGATCCCAATATGGTACCCCTAACCCTAAACCCTAAACCCTAAACCCCTATATGTCAGCAGCTTCACCGCCGAGCTCGCATGCAGTGGGGCTACCAAGGCAAAATCCGCCCCCCGAGGGCCGAGCTGCTGCGCATCCTGAGGAATTCGCATGGATACGCAAAAAAACACAAAAAAAACGTGGTAGGTATTGAAGTGTTGGTGCCCGACCTCATTCTCCGTCTCAGCTGGACCTCAGCAGAACCCCCTTGCAGAATGCCAGCGCGCGAACTTCAGCGAAGACGCTCTTACCACCGACAGGGCCCGCGGGACCCCTGCGTGGTGGGACGTTCTGGTAATACCGCCCCTCCACCATGTCAGAGATCACCTGGGCTCGGATGCGTGGACTTCTGGGGTCCGGAGATTAGGAGAGCTGCGGCTAGCTGGGCTAGCTTGGCCCGCTTGGCGTTACAGTTCTGAGAGGGGAGCAACTGCGCCGGCAATGGTGTACAGCACCATAACACCGGAGATTTGGCTGATCCCGGCCGCCAGAGCCTGGGAAGGCTCGACGGATGTCTCTCCGCTTACACGCTTACAGACTCTTTGAAGGATTCGGGGACGGTGTTGGATGAGAGCCCGCTAGAAGCGCCTTCTCCGCGCCGTTCATGGAGGCCATCATTGCGCCAACGTCCTGGGAAGCAAGCAGCTTGCATCTTGATTCCGCGCCAGTAATTCAACTTTCCGAGCTGCGCTTTCATCTGGGCAAGTGGAATTCCAACATAAGCTTCTGTCACAAGGGGGGTTTCCGAAAATACGGGTTCCCTTTTTAGGGGGTCCCTTTGAGGGGATTCTATTCTATTTAGGGGTATGAAAAGGGGTACCCCTATTTGGGGAAATGCCCCCACATCTCACATGCAGCATGAAGAACCAAGTCAAACTCCTGGCGCAGTTGCTCGGACCCGACTTGCAGAATGTAGGCCAAGAGACTCCCAGCCCTGCAGCATGGCGAATAGGGGTACCCAATGGTACCCTCTATACATACATATATATATATACATATATATACATACATATATATATATAGCAAAAAATCTATATGTATATGTGTATATATATATGTCCCCAATTAGGTACGATGATCCTCATTGTAGGAACTCGCATGAAGGGTGCTCTTGTGGTCGGAACCCCCCCCCTACGTGGCAGTCAACTGCTCAGACACCCTGGAATGTACACATGTCTCGGCCTCGGGACGAGCTTGGTGAGTGCCATCATGACGAGCGCAAAGCATTGCGCCGTGCATGTGATTTGCAAAGTGTGCATCTTTACGAGGATCAAGCCAATGGAAAAGTGCCTTAGGCACCGCGCAGCAATGCTGCACGACATAAAACTGAGGAAGCAGACAACCCCCATCTGCTGAGGCGTCAGGCGTTCGCCATGGGATGTTCTTGACGCCAATGCTGGAGGAGAGCCTTGCCCACTGCAGGCAGACCTGAGCCAGGCAACCAGCATCACCAGAACGCCATCCTCTGGATACCTACGCGACGATGACAGTGTAGGTGAGCATGTCATGCTCACCAGAGCCTCGGCCTCACCAGGGTCTCACAAGCTTTCTATTTGTTTCATGAGAAGGACGACAAGATCAAACAAGCAAACAAGCAAGCAAGCAAAACAAGCAAGCAAAACAAGTAAGCAAAACAAACAAACAAACAAACAAACAAACAAACAGACAGAGACAGACGGACAAACAAGCACACAAACAACTCATCGCACAACAATTACAACCTCGAAGCCGACCTCGCGATGAGAAGCCCTCCAGTTGGCCGAGCGGCGTAGCCGATCTCAACCAGCCCTTGCATGTGCCTTCTGCCCTGCAAGGAATCCGCTTCGGAAAAAAATGAGCAAGCGAGCTGCGAAGAGTTGGCTTCTGAGGTGGGCCTGCTGAAAGCGCGCTTTCAAGGAAGCCACGTAGCCATCCGAAGATTCGGCCAGGTACGACACTGCCTCGGTGCGGGGCCGTGCTGAGCTTTAGCTGTTTCGATATGGGTAGTTCTCGAAATTAGGGTCCCTTTTTGGGGTCCTATATCTAATAAGGCACCCTTATTATAATAAGGACCCCCAAAAGGGACCCTAATTTAGAGAACTACCCATATGTCTTTTTTGTCACCCTCTGTGGCGTAGGCCGGCAGAAACACGGGCTGAACCTGACGGCCAAGAGCTGACGTCGCAGATTCTTAAGCACCAATTGACCCCCAAAAAGGGTTTAGGGTTTAGGGTTTAGAGGGTTTAGAGGGTTTAGAGGGTTTAGGGTTTAGGGTTTAGGGTTTAGGGTTTAGGGTTTAGGGTTTAGGGTTTAGGGTTTAGGGTTTAGGGTTTAGGGTTTAGGGTTTAGGGTTTAGGGTTTAGGGTTTAGGGTTTAGGGTTTAGGGTTTAGGGTCCCCCGGTGGACGGCTCGCAATAGCAGGGAGCCTTGACTTGAGGGACGATGTGTACCGCGTTGCCCTCGTTGCCGTTCGACACTTTCGCATGCTCCTGTCACTCAGCTGCGCACACGAGGCCTGCGTATTCCGCGTGCATTCCAGACTTCCCGGGCGCAGAAGGCCTTCCGGGCTTATGTGGCAACCGAACATCCCCAGTGAGTTTCGATTTCATCGGCTTCGCCGACTTCATCGATTTCAGTTTCTTGAACTCTTCTTCAGGTTCGCTCCCGCACCGTGATGTTCGACTTCACCGATGTGCAATGTCGATGAAATCGCAAATCGTCTTGAGGTTGGTTTCTGGGCAGCACAAAAACGAATGAACATAGATGACATCGAACAAATCGAAAAATCCTCACCGATGTCCAACTTCATCGATTTCGACGAAATTGATGCTCCTTCTTCCGATACTTGATACTAGCCCGCAACAGGATACTCGAAACTCTAAGCCCTAAACCATAAAGGCCATACATAGGGCTTATACTTTACGGCACAGGGTCAGCAGAGCTGGTATCGAGCTTTTGGAGGGCTCTAAGTCTTGCCAGGTTGTTCAGGTGTGTTGTTGTCGGCAGGTTGAGGGTTTTAGGGTTTCGGGTCTAGGGTTTGCTGTGATATAGGCGCCGGCCCCCCACTGTAGGGGCCGCCCGAAGCCTTGAGTTTAAGGTTTAAGGATCCTGCGCTGACTTCCGAAGTTGTAGGATCTCGCCGGCTGGTCGCAGAACCCTAGACCCTGTTGACCCTAAACCCTAAACCCTAAACCCTAAACCCTAAACCCTAAACCCTAAACCCTAAACCCTAAACCCTACACCCTAAACCCTAAACCCTAAACCCTAAACCAACCCCTGTGACAACGATCGTCCGATGGTCCTTCTTGGCATGTGACAGCTCCCAGAGCGCTGCAAAGAAGCATTTGCAGAACATGTGGTGGTCCTGGGGCTTGTGGTGTTGGGATTTGGGACTTTACGAAAATTGGGGACCCCTAAACAAAAACAAATGGCAGGACAGCCTTTGAACTTAGACCCCATTAAGGTACCTCATCGTAAACCCCCATTTGGGGCTTAGGATGGGCTTCGGGGTGTAGGGTTTAGGGTTTAGGGTTTGGGGTTTAGGGTTTAGGGTTTTGGGTTTGGGGCTGCATATCCGGGTTTTGGAGTCTGGAACCGAGGGAAAACACCACCTCCGGACCAAGCCCGACAGTTTCCTAAACCCAGCACCACAACATTCCAAAAAACAACTAGACTCCCAAGGCATCCTGAAATCCGACTGCTTATGGAACAGTTGTCCACATGACGATGCTTGGCCGTTTGCCGGTTACATGCCAGATTACCAGCTGTCTTGGCTACGTGGCAGCTGATTCCGCCGCGGTTGCCCGCTTGTGCTGGCTGCCGTGGCATCTGCTGTCCTGTATGCCATGCTAGTACAATTGCCTCGCTGTGGCTGCCACTCCTTTCGATTGCGGTTTGCGCCGAGCTCTTCCCCAGAAAGACTATTTTTTGGGCACCAGAGTGGGCAGGCACTTCCTCCCCCCGCGCAGGCAGATCTCCCCACAGCACTTCTTGTTGCATATCTGCAGCCAAACAAGGTTCGCCTCTTCGCAGACTTCCGCGCTCCAGACTCAGACGGAGATTTCAAGCCGCCAAGCGCTGTTCGCCCTTACCCGCTCCGAAGTGAGGGCAGGACGAGACCTCAAATTTTGCGGGTTTGGGTTTCGGGCTTAAGGTACCCCAAACCCTAAACCCTAAACCCTTTTTTCGGATAGCCAGAACATGCTGGCGACATGGGCTCTCCTCGGCAATGACATCCACATCCCAGCCATCCACTTCAGGATGGGAAGCCAACTGAAGTGTCATCGAGTACCTGGCACAAGAACAACTCCATGTCAACAAGGTTTTTAGGGTTTAGGGTTTAGGGTTTAGGGTTAGGGTTTAGGGTTTAGGGTTTAGGGTTTAGGGTTTAGGGTTTAGGGTTTAGGGTTTAGGGTTTAGGGTTTAGGGTTTAGGGTTTAGGGTTTAGGGTTTAGGGTTTAGGGTTTAGGGTTTAGGGTTTAGTGTTAGGGTTTAGGGTTTAGGGTTTAGGGTTTAGGGTTTAGGGTTTAGGGTTTAGGGTTTAGGGTTTAGGGTTTAGGGTTTAGGGTTTAGGGTTTAGGGTTTAGGGTTTCCTCTGCACCCCAAATCCCAAAGCCCAAGCCTCTAAGACAAGTGCATGACATCTCAGATTAGGCTATCTCACGGAGTCCAAGGAGGACCTCGAAACCCAAAGGACAATGTCAACAAATTCAAGGCCTTGAGTGTCTGAAGGATTTTTGGGGTTTACCGAACCCGACCAGAAAACATGGCAGCACGACGAGGAATAGGCAAAGGCTGGAAAGATGCGCTGCCATGACAAAGCGGAGAGCTCGAAAATCAGCCTGAGTCGCGGAAAACTAGTAACTAGTGACAGCATGCACAATGATACTTGACATGCCAGTTGTGTCTGCCGGCCAGCTGCAGCTTGCTGAAATGCTTGCCAGGAGCGTCCCATGGGCGGTTGCCCGAGTCACGGCAGGCACGTTGAACAAGTTGCGTAGCTGCAGCAGAGATGAAAGTCCAACCATCCAGAGGTCTACTGGTTTACACATGGTTACACTGTTTACACCATGTGTACATGATGTTTACAAAGTGTTTACACATGTTGACACGAAACGTGTAACAAGCCGGGTTGACAAGCATGACAGGCGGCTGCCAAATGGTCCAGGATCGTTCCTCCCTGTCCATCATCAGGCCTCCCATTTACGTTTTGCCATTGTCTGCACGATTTGGGCATAAGGACAATGTGCCGACCCTGGTACGTCATCGCACTGAGATAATGCGGATGGAGCCTCAGCAAGCGTGTCTCATGGTATTCCTCTCTCATCCTGTCTCTGTTGCAGTCATGCTGTGGATGCAAGAAGAAGAACATAAGCTGAGCGCAGTGTGTCAGCATCAGCCACAGTGAGAAAGACCTTCGACCTAAGCCGCACATGAAGTGGAGTTTCTTCCAGTGCTTGAAGTCGGAACTTTAGGAACTTTCAGAATAATTTGGCTCTCCGCAGATCTCGCTTGGACAGTGAGGCTCCATATCTTCGCAGTGCCTGTGACGCAAGTGCGCGCGTGCCAAAGCAGATCGCTGAATGCCCCATGCACACGTGACCTCACGGAAAGCCCACTGGGTGTTGGAGGACTTGCCCGCAACTTCGCCGGGAAGTCCCTGCCCGGGATCATGGATGGCGAAGCCCTTTACAGTCATTGCGAGACTAGCGGACTAGCTGCTCTTGTACACGCTCCACAGGCGAGCTTCTCCAGGTTGGTTTCGGAATGCTTCAGATGTCGCGGACCTATCGGTACCAGGTACCCAAAACCCAACAGAAGTACGGCTTTTGGTACTCGTTTAGCCAAAGAACACCCCATCTCCACGCACTACTATACAAAAGGAACCGTAGTCACACTCACCAACAGCCGTGCTAAAAACCTACCTGAATTCCTCGCATCTCTTGATCCTCTGTACCTTCCTCTACTGGCATTCGTCCTCTAATCTCCGGGGTGCTCTACATCATTGTTCCGGCTCCATCTCTGACATATTCCTCATGGGTACCCAAAGGTCCTAGACTCGCGCCCCCTAAATCCTACAGCAAAGGCTCTAACATGAAACGTTACAATTTGGACATACACATAACCCAATACACATGAATGTATGCTTGCTACCTAGTTCATATCCTGATTATACCAGTGAATATCATGATTGTATATAGACACCTCACCCCCGACATGCACCCGGGTCTCCGAAGGCCTGCGGGTGGTAGGTTGCAAAAATGTCTGCGAAAAGGTGCTTCTGGCACAGGCGCGCGCGAGCTTTTTCGGCCGCCCCAGGGAATCCCCCAAGAACCGCAATCGAGCACAGCTGGAGCTTCCGTCCTTCTCCGCGATGATTCTCTCTGCCTTCACACGGGCTGGCTGACCTTCTCGGCCCTGTCGCGCAAGCAAGTCGGGATGGCATGATGCGCGCGAGGTGAGATACCCACGAGTTCCACACTCCCTCCCCTCGGTCGTCCCTTCCCTGCCATTCCCTGCCTCCATACCCAGCACAACATGCACACAGTTCTTCGCTAGCTTTGAGCGGGCAAGGTTGTCGAGGGTCTCCTGGGTTGCAGTGCAGCAGCGGCATGTCCCCAGCATCCGCCGTGCTAGTTCGGACCTTCAGCATCTTCTCGTTTTCCAAATAGTTTGGCAGCAGAATGATGTGCTTCACCCCGCTTCTTTCCTGCAGCACATGACATGAGAAGTGTAGAATCTCCGCAGCACAGGCTTAAGCTACCTTCGCCAGCGCGCGCGCAGCTCGGCTTTTGCAACTGCTACTGTACTAGAGCCTTTGAGATCAAGCCTGTATGCCCTTTTTGACAGTCACTCTCCACACAGGCTGTCATGCATGGGCGAAGTATTTACCTGAACACTTCTCAGGCCAGGCCAGGGGATTTACGACGTCTTAGGGGGTGCTTCATGGGGCTCCTTGTTGTAAGGGGATCCTACTATTTGGGGGTCTATATTCGGGGTCCCCTATTGTTCGTAAAGCCCCCATTTGATCGTCTCTCTCCACACAGGCTGTCATGCATGGGCGAAGAAATTACCTGAAAACTTCTCCGGCCAGACATCCTGTCTGCTCTTTGGGGGGGGGGGGGTTTACGATATTCGGGGTACCTTATTTGTTATAAGGGGTATCCCACTACTAAGGGGGTCTAAACTAGGGGCCCCCCCCCGTTTAGTATCCTAAACCCCCTAAGTTTCCAAGCTCCTGATAGCCGAGAGCAGAGCCCTGCTCATGCGGGGGGTTTCCGAAAGTAGGGGGTGCCTTCTTGGGGTCCTGATTAAAAGGGGAGCCTACTATTTGGGTGACTATCTTATAGGGGGGGGTCCTGATGATAAGGGGATCCTACTTTTGGGGGACTGTATCAGGGCCATTAGGGGGTCCCTTATTTGCGCAAACTCCCAATGCAGAGTAAAAGCGCGCCTCCTCTGGGATCTGACGCAAGCGCTCATGCCAGTCGATGGACCCCGCCTGCCCATCTCCAGCGTTCCCAAAAAAAAGCGCTTGGGGAAGCCCGGGGCCGTTTCTCAAAATGAGGGTCCCTTTTTGGGGTACCCTAGACAAAAGGGGCCGCCTTACGATAATGATAAGGATCCCCAAAAAGGGACCCTAATTCAGAATCCCCCACGTGCTTCTGTGCAAGGTCTTTCATGATTAAACGAACTCAGCAGGTGGGCCTCTCGCAGTCGGTAGATTCCAAGCAGACAGGCGAGAGACATGTTGCCAATCCAGAGCGACGCGAGTAGGGTCAAGTATGCGCATATCAGCTCTGCAACGTATGTCCAGAACAGGCTGGAAAACAGGACCTCGGGATCAGCATGTCAGGCTTGAACTGACTTTTTTTGACTTCCACACAGCTGAGTGCCCAGCTGACAGGTATGTGGAAAAAAGAAAGAACACGGGTGCCATGCAACATAGCCATGAAACGAGTTCTACCTGACAGGGTCCACGTCCAACCAAAGGCATTCGCCCTGCTAAACATCATCCTTACCGCAGGCCTCGGACAAGGAAATGTGTCTTCGCGGACCAGCAGCCAGATCGCCAACACCTGACCTGCCGGGACATCATGAACCCTCCAGCGTGATGTTAAAGGCCATCGACGGCTCAGGGCATCGCAAGAACCACCAGCATCCCAAAACCCTACAGCCCTACAGCCCTAAAACCCTTAAACCCCAAAACACCCACAAACCCCTAAACCCATGAAGCAAGCGGGGGCCTCTTGTATGTGGCATGCGATATCAATGGCGATCCCAATGTCGACCTGCCCAGCTTGTGTCTGCAGACAGTTCACACCATCACGAATCCGTTTAAGCTCTAAAAACATCCAAAAACCCTAAACCCTAAACCCTAAACCCTAAACTCTGAAAACACTCTGAATGTTGACCCTGAACATCCCAAAGCCCTTCGGCCTGGGAGTCGGCAGCCCTGCAGCAATCCGCGCCACAGCAGCAGATTCCTCGGGCGAAAATCTCACACGGAAATCGCGACAGCTTTAGGGCCCCACTTCAGTAACCCTAAACCCTAAACCCTGAACCCTAAACCCTAAACCCGAAATAACAGAGCAAGCCGAGTTCAATTCCGAGCTCCGGGCTGGCAAGTCTACATCAATCTCCGGTGGGCTCTTTGGACCTTTGCCCTTCCTCAAGCGTGCCTGATGGCAGGGCCCCTAGGGTTTAGGGTTTAGGGTTTAGGGTTTGGGGTTTAGGGTTTAGGGTTTCGGCTTTAGGGGTTCGGGGCTTTTCGGATGCAAGGGAAGTCTAGAGTCTAGAAGATCCATTATGCACATCAGCAGTCGGCGTCAAGTCAGATGTCCTGAGTGACTTCCCTCAAGAACCCTCTGGAAGGATTGCGCGCTGGCCTGGGATGCCATTCCTACATCCGACAGGCAGCTAAGCTGTGAACCCAAAAGGCTCATGTGCATCGGTCTCACAGCTGGGGATGCCTTCTCGCGGCATGCAGATCTCATCTCGCAGATTGCTGAATTGCTGTGTACCCTACGTGAGGCCCTCATGAATTGCAGTACTGGCGGCACTGGGACTGTCACACGAAGCTCCTATTAGTCCTAATCATCCGCAGGAAGGCGGCGCAGGCAGAGGCGAACTTTGTTAGATGGTGGAATAAGGGCATCACTCGGAGCAGCCCGTGCTTCGCACGGGGAGAAACATAATGCCACTTTTGACCATGTGCAGTTCTGCACTATAACGGATGCCTCGCTGCCTTCGACGCAGACCCATCCAACGCACGCCCTTCCCGCAACAGCTTGCCTCCTTCCCGGGTCGAGCCACAAAGCCAGCGGAACACGAAAATAATTTCTGAGACCTTCCGGACAAAGAAGCGGATGTCTTCAACATCGGCCACAGCTGTCCATGAACCCTTCGGGTTTCAGAATCGATGCGCCTAGAAAATGACATGAAACTAAGTGCAAAGGCAAGTGTTCAGGTTTGCCGCACGCAACGCATAAGAGCCAGGTCCTCGCACCAGGAATGTGCATACTGAGCCCAGAGCAACTGAGGCAACTTGAAGGCGACAACCTCTATACATGTCACGCAGAGAAGATTCGAAAGGCCTTACGCTTTCGAAGACTTCAACTTCGCAATCTCCTGGCATTCTCCGCGCTTCATACAGTTGCGCAGTTGGCCGGGCACCGAGTTCCTCACCTCGTTCAGCTGTCGGATCTCTTTCTCATAACCCGTGATGAGCTCCTAGTCCAAGGCTTCAGAGCAACCCTAAACCCTAAACCCTAAACCCTAAACCCTAAACCCTAAACCCTAAACCCTAAACCCTAAACGCTAAACCGAGGTCGGGTGCGCTCTCCTCCTTGTTCATGCACAACAGCTTGCTGTGGCTTCTCTCCTGCTCGCGATGCTCGTTTGGGACGCATCTGCACACTTGCTAAACCCTAAACCCTAAACCCTAAACCCTAAACCCTAAACCCTAAAACCCTAAACCCTAAACCCATGTGCACGTGCGGAGAGACCCCACCAGCATGCGAAGAGGCTTTGGCGACTCTTCGAACGGCTTGAATGCGAGCCAAGTCCCCACCTGAGTTTGGCTTCATGTGGGTGGTTGTCAAAATTAGGGTCCCCTTTTCGATCCCTATGATAATACGGCACCTAGTATTTAGGATACCCAAAAAAAGAGGGACCATGATTTTGACAACCACCCATGCGCAACACGGCACGGGCAAGGATTGCAAAGCCAGCCGTGGAAGCTCAGGAGCACGCGGAGGGAAGCTGCCTGAACTTCCGAGGCTCCTGCACACAAGACCGGCGTTCCGCGGTTTAAGGGTTAGGGTTTTTGGGTTTGGGGTTTTGGGCTTAGGGTCTGCAGAGTCCGTAGCCGGGTCTACGCCTACGCCCACTACTGGGAGACCTGCAACACCACACACAAGTAACTTCTGCACCCAACGAGCCCAATGCCCCTTCGTTGATGACCATAATCCTTACTATAGGAAACCCAGTGAAGGGTTTCCGTATCTTACAAAGCCCCCATGTTATGGTATTTTCACTAGAGGACCCAGCCTACATACAGCTGCCTCACAAAACAGAACTTCGCCCGGAACACATTCAGCCCTGATAGCCACACCAGTGGCCCGAAACAGCTAAACCCGAAACCCGACGCCACAAACCCGAAACCCTAAACCCCAAAAAACTAAACCCTAAACCCCAAACAGACCCCCAAGCAAAACCGGTGGCTGCCTGAACATACTGACCATACCTTATTCCAGAATAAGACCCTGTACTGTGCATCCTAGTGTATGAAATTGTATGAAGTAAGCGTTATATTCCTAGTATACACACAAGGACGCCCAATACACTCGCTCACCAATATTTGAAGGGAACAGAATATACACTCACCGCAAACCCAGAATAAAGCCCTTCTTCATACGTATACAGATATAGTCACTTCTCCGAAGTTTGGCCCGTTTTGGGGTTCCGAATTTCAGGCGGCCCCTCAAGGGTACCAAAAAGGGATCCCAAGTTTGAGAACTGATCCTAAACCCTAAACCACAAACGTATATACAGACGTTCCGTATATTCCTCAAAGCGGATCATGGGTCCTTTGCCGGGGCGTTCGCCGCTGGAGACACCTGCAGTCGCGGCAGCTTCGCTGCTTTCAATTTGGGTATTTCTCTAAATTTAGGGTCCCTTCTTGGGTACCCTAGATAGGAGGGGCCGCCTGATAATAGGAAACCCAAACCGGCCCCCGTACTTTAGAGAACCCTTGAACCCACCATTTGGGTGTTTGTGCACCACACAGCAGAGGCGTATTCTGAGAGGAACCCAAAAGGGAACCATGACTTAGAGAACTGCCCCGTTTGCTTGCGTCATGGTTGAGACCTTGCGGAATCTGCTCAGGCCTCCGTCTTCGGCGGATTGCCAGCATCCGACTGCTGAGGGGCCACCTATATATATATATATATGTATATATACATATACATATATACATACATATCTATATATATATATACATACATATATATATACACACGTATATATATATATATATACAGGCAAAGCCAGCACACATTGCCCCTCCCGGCCCTTGGCACGACACAGCAAACAGTGCCCGAGGTTCAGGCCGATGCGGGCTTCGTCTGGGCGAAACGTGAAGGCTCCAACAGTAGACGCAGTAGACGTTTCAGCGGATCTCTCTCGAAAAACAGAACGGCAGCCGCGCCTGAGCGTTCTTGTTGGGGTTGAACGCGAGCCACGTTCCCACAGACGGCATCTTCGAAAACCTTGACTTCATGTCGCACTGTCACTGCTGCAAGCTACTAGTAGCAGCATACTACACTTCATTCCATCATAGAACAGCCTCGGCTGAGTTTCCAGCTTGACGGGAGGCGCCTTCTGTCGGGGACAAGTGACGAGAATCAACAATGCCATGCATCATCACCCCACGTAGCTTCAACAAGATCACCTCACCCCCCTCTGCGGGTGTGTGTTCTCGTGTGCTTTCTCCCGTCCTCTGGTGCGGGCTCTGCTTTCGCCGGAGCAGGAGCTGCTTCAGGTGCAGCCTGAGCATGGTCATAAATGGGAAGACCGCAAGAGGACTGATAAAAAGCCCTAAACCCTAAACCCTAAACCCTAAACCCTAAACCCTAAACCCTAAACCCTAAACCCTAAACCCTTCAGACCCGCCCTGCCCTGTGACGAGAGAAGTAAGGCCGCAACTTTCGGTGCCGGCACGGGCTTAGGCTGGGCCGGGAACTTGGCGTACAGCTTCTGGCCAACAACTACCATTTGTTTCAGAACCACCCAAAAATTAAAGTAAATATATGTGTATACACATATTTTTTATGTGTACATACATATATATATATATATATATTCTTCCTTATAAGGGTCATATAGGGATTGTTGTCTTGTATTTTTGATGTTCCCAAGCAAACAGTAGACAAGTGTTGAGAACAGGAAATTTGCATAGATGCCCATGCGTATATCAGGATAACATCAGCACCCTCATGCAGCCAACATCATGTTCCCCTGGCCTGCATCGCCTCGGGCTTGACAGTCCGCAGATGTGCGGCGTAGTACGGCCTCTCGGTCAAGCTTGTGGTCAGTTCTCGGAAGTCTTGTCCTTTTTTCAGATTCTTATTCATACGGAGATGAATATTCAGGCACACGAACAGAGGCCATGATTTCGAGAACTCCTCTTATCTCATCCGTCAACAATCAGAACCTGAGAGTTCCCGAAAATAGGGGATCCCTATAATGGACCGTGACCCCAAATGGTAGGATCCCTTATGAATAAGGACCCCAAATCAGGAACCCCTAATACCCCTAATACCCCCCATACCCCTAATACCCCTAATACCCCTAATACCCCTAACACCCCTAATACCCCTAATACCCCTAATACCCCTAATACCCCTAAAACCCCTAATACCCCAATAAGGTACCCCTATAAGGTACCCCTAATACCCCAATAAGGACCCCAATAAAGGTACCCCCAAGTTCGGAAACCCCCCCCAGCTGGCCTGAATGGCGTCAGGGATGTCGGCACATCTTTCGCGGGAGCGGGGGCAGGCGCCGCCTTGAAGGTTTAGGGTTTAGGGTTTAGGGTTTAGGGTTTAGGGTTTAGGGTTTTAGGGTTTAGGGTTTAGGGTTTAGGGTTTAGGGTTTAGGGTTTAGGGTTTAGGGTTTAGGGTTTAGGGTTTAGGGTTTAGGGTTTAGGGTTTAGGGTTTAGGGTTTAGGGTTTAGGGTTTAGGGTTTAGGGGTTAGGTTTTAGGGTTTAGGGTTTAGGGTTTAGGGTTTAGGGTTTAGGGTTTAGGGTTTAGGGTTTAGGGTTTAGGGTTTAGGGTTTAGGGTTTAGGGTTTAGGGTTTAGGGTTTAGGGTTTAGGGTTTAGGGTGGCACAACTTCCCCCCAAACCCCTCAAACCCTCCAACTCTCCAAGGGTAGTTTCATGGTCCCTTAGCATGCCCTTAACAAGGCTACCCCTTAAACTACTCTCCAACTCCCCAAACCCCGAAACCCTTAGTTAGATGCAACACCCCAAGCCCTAAGCCCTCAGCCTACCTCACTGTAGCCCCTCTACCCCTCAACCAGAAAGAATCCGGGTGCCCAAAGCCTTCCGTAAACCCAGACAATCCCACACGCGCTGCAACCCTAAACATCTGAATCATCCCGAAGTCTATTGGTGAAACAGGGCTTTATATTTCTGTTTTTGGTGAGTGTATATAAGGTTCCTTTTTAATATTGGTGAGTCTATATATACCTGGTGTCCTTTTGGGGGTACAAGAAATATATACCCTACTTCATGCTGAATAAACCCTAAACATCCCAAAACACCCCCTAAGCATCCCCAAGCATGCCTAAGCATCCCGAAGCTTCCGTGAGCATCCCTACGCATCCTTACAAGCATCCCTAAACATCCCAAAGCGTCCCTAAACCCTAAACCCTAAAGCCTCGGAAGACCCCCGTGGGGCCTGGGGTGCGGCAGCCTTCAGATCGAGGCCGCCGGACTTCAAACTGGCCTGAGGTCATGCCTAAACCCCTCAACCCCCCTGGCTAATGGGGCACACCCTAAACCCTAAACCCTAAACCCTAAACCCTAAACCCTAAACCCTCAACCCTAACTTGCTGAAGAGCCCCCCAACAATCAGTATGCATTCCTCCTTATAAGGGCAATATAAGGACTACTATCTTTTTTGCCGGGGTACTTTGCAGGTAAGGGGCTGAAAAAACATGGGCGGTTACTGTGGGCATGTTCTTCAGTGGCTGGCAGGGCTGCGTCAAAAGCAGCTCAAGGCCTTCAAGGCCTCGATCTCACGCTCCTTCTCCGCAATCACGCACTGAAGGTCTTTGATGACCTCAGGACATCGCGATGCCACTGCGTTGCTTTATGAGGGCTTACGAAAATAGTGGACCCCGAACATAGACCCCATAGTAGGATTCCCTTCTCGTTACGAAGGACCGCGATAAGGTATCCCCAACTTCGGAAACCACCTTCTGTGTTCAGCGCATGCGGAGCGCGCCTTGTCATCCTCTGTCTCCCCATGGACTGTGTAGTACCATGGCCTCTCAACCTGCGACACCCAACGCTGCAGCTACCCCCTCCCGTCAACCGCCCCCTCGCAGCAGTGTGCGTGCGTGAGGGGGCATGTGGGGATTTACGAACATAAGGGGACCCCTGATGTAGACCCCCAAAATAGTGGGATTCCCTTGGAATGAGGACCCCAATAAGGATTTCGGAAACCACCAATGGTGCCTGGAAGGGCTTCTTCTGCAGCCATGAGCCGACCGATCTCAGAACAAGACACCATGCCACATCATACCAACATCGTTCCACAAACTGGCTGCTTCTTAGTAGGGAATGAGGGAATGAGGGCCCTATAGAATCCCTTAAAGGGTAAAAATGGGGCCCTCATTTTCCCTCATTCCCGCCCTAAGAACCAGGGGGAAAGATAGGCTCAGCAGCAGGCGGCGTGTACTTGTAGGGTGGGGCCTGTTGCAAGGAAGCACTGGAGGTATTCTGTAGGTTTAGGGTTTAGGGTTGAGGGTTGAGGGTTTAGGGTTTAGGGTTTAGGTGTTAGGGTTTAGGGTTTAGAAATTGGTTTCCTGCTCGTGGTGCAACAAGCGCACGACCGGCCCGCCTTCTGTGTCTTGCCTGAGCACAGGGTCCGGCACATCTGCGCGCAAACCCTAAACCCTACCTAAACCCTAAACCCTAAACCCTGAACCCTGTACCCTAAACCCTACGATCTCTTCCATGGAGGCATTTCGGCCTGCGTTCAATGCCTCCTCCAGAGTACCATCGAGGGAGCTCTTCACCAAAGCATCGCGAGCCTTTCAAGCCATCTCCCATTGCCCTGAACCCCAATCCCTAAACCCTGGACCCTAAACCCTAAACCCTAAACCCTAAACCCTAAACCCTAAACCCTAACCCTGAACCCTAAACCCCATTCCCTAAGTGCATCAGGGAAGGGCACCTGAACTCGAAGCTCCTCGAGCATGTCGCCGCCCTGATTGGGCACGAGCCATTCTGACAATTTCCGACAGCTGGTACCCAAACTATTGGGTTTTGGGTTTTGGGTTTAGGGTTTGGGTTTAGGGTTTAGGGTTTAGGGTTCAGGGGCTCCCCAGCAAGTGCACCTGCGCTTTCTTGTCTGGCTTCCCTCGCAGCAAAGTAGCAAAGTCTCAAGGAACAGGACCTCGCTTTCCAAAACGACAAAAGCCAGGCCTTCTTTCAGAGCCTTCTCGAGCGTGCCATTGATGGAGGCGCGAAGCAGCGCGTCGCGAGCCTGTCAAAGAACCACGTCTCGCTGTGCCCTTCTGAGTCTTACTGCGTCCCATGAGGGCTTAACCCTAAACCCTAAACCCGAAAACCCTAAGCCCTAAACCCATTATTCACCCTAAACCCTAAACCCTAAACCCATAATGTAACCCTAAACCCTCAACCCCGTACATCAGGGCGCCTGGACTCGAAGGTCCTCGACTTTGTCCTCCGGTCAGCCAAGGCCAGGAGCACACTTCCAACTGCCGCCCTAGGCCCCTAAACCCTAAACCCTAAACCCTAAACCCTAAACCCTAACCCTAAACCCTAAACCCTAAACGCCCTAAACCCTAAACCCTAAACCCCAAACCCTAAACCCTAAACCCTAAACCCCCCAAGAAAACGCGGCCTCCTCTTTGTTGCTCTGCAAGGCGGCCTTCAAGGAGCCATCCTTTGCTCCCTGCAGAAGGGTGGCGCGTGCCTGCAATCACCATCGTAGAATAATTTTTGTTCATTAGGGTTTAGGGTTTAGGGTTTAGGGTTTAGGGCTTAGGGTTTAGGGTATATAAACCCCAAAAGAGGATATTAACAATGCTATTTTTATTAAGGTTCTAAGGGGAGTATAGTATAGTAGAAATAGTATCATGGGAGAATAGAAACTGATGTAGTAGTAAAATTGTATAGTAGTACAGTAGTACACTAATATATTGTGGTATAATAGTATAGATAATATTGTAGTATAATAGTGTAATAATATAGTAGTATAGTAGTATAATAAGGTCAGCTACTTCAGCATTGGCAAAAAATGGCATTCGTCGGATCCTGATGCCCTGCCTGCTGTCGAAGCTCCTCAAGTTCCGCGTTGTCCTGGCAAACGTTGCGAGACTTGCCGCTTCATGAAACCACAAGAGCACAACTGAGTTGTGCTTTAGACCCTTGAAAACCATCTTATGAATAGGTTCCTTAGAAGGAAAGAAGGGAAATTGAAAACTCTCCCAAAGCACAACCCAGACAATGCTTGATTCATGCAAGGCTGCTCGGGATTCCTGGCCAGCCCTGGTTTGCCGCAACGCCACATCCAGGCTTCCGTCGCGTGCCGCATTGATCAGCGCGTTTGCTGCCTGGCTGCAACAAGCACCCAAATTGCGAGCAGCGTGTGCTACCTGCCCCACGCCTCCTTTCGAAGGCTCCCAACATCTTCTGTGCCCTGTCACAACAAGCGAAGAAACTTTGATTCTTCAACATCCAACTTTTCGTGAACTCACAGAAAGAGCGGGTCAACACGTTGGCTTCTTGACGTGAAAAACTTCAGACACATGACCTTTCATACCTCTCACATAATAGACATGCCAATAACTCAATGGTTAGGTCATACAGAATAACTCTTGTGACAGTACTAGTTCGTGAAAGTTCAAGTTTTGAGTAAGTTCATGTAGAACTGGACGCCATAGACACACAGATGGTGCCGCTTTTGTACATGTCTTCATCGACATCATATGTGCAGCAAATACAAACTTGCTGATTCTACAACACACATCTCTTTATCGTTCTCGTCGTTTCGTAAAGTGGCATACTTGACCTTCAGGAAACACCACAAATAGCAGCGTTTTCACACTTCCCCAAGCCTGAACATGGCAATGCACGCGACCACCGAATCTGAACACACCGATGACATGATGCAGAATCGCACATCTGCACATCCATAAAGACTACATCACTGGACCTCCACCCCTCCAAGGTCTTGCATTTCAGGCCAAAGGCGTCTTCTTCCATTTTTCCAGGATATGCGTACTTGATTCTCTGTTTTATTTGGCTGTGGTCCATGGCCATCCCATGCAGCCTTGTATGGTGTGCCAGGATGTGCCATGACGCTGCTGCCAATTGCGCCCGCACGGCTAGAGACACACTACCGCTCCCAAGTAGTCGCCACAGCACCAGTCTGTGCGGGAGGCAAGCTTTAGACTGTTGGAAGAGAGGCTTGGTAAGAAGATGTAGAAAGGTACTAGAACGATCGCGACCCAAGTCCAATCCTCAAAGACATGTCACTCCTTGCGAATGCTTGACTCACGCAAGGCTGCTCGGGATTCCTGGCCAGCCCTGGTGTCCCGCAACGCCACATCCAGGCTTCCATCCCGTGCCGCATTGATCAGCGCGCTTGCTGCCTAGCTGCAAGAAGGACCAACTCAGGCTGCGAGCAGCCTTGCTACCTGCGCCACGCCTCTTTTCGGAGGCTCTCAAGATCTTCTTGCCCCTGCCACGACCAGAAACTTTGATTCAACACCCGACTGTTCGCGAACTCCCCGAAAAGAGCTGGTCAGCATGCTTGGATCCGGGCAGCGACATCCGCCTGTCAGTGAGGATGCAACAATGTGACTCGCAGACTCGACCATGTGTCGACTCAATTCTAGACACTGAGACGTCGGCCGAAAGAACAGCTGCCAAGCTTCCATTCTGGGCTGACTGGAGCAGGGCATCACGCGCCTAGCTGAGGCCGCATGCTGCAAAGATCGGGTCTACTGCGCGAGCGTGTGCTCCATCCTGTTCTGCAGTTCAGAGTTGGAACTGGCAACCTGCAACTTGGCAGCTACTTCTTACACTCATCCGCAAGTTGTGTGTGGGGGGGGGGGGGGGGGCCCACATGATGGCACGTGGCTACTCAAACCTCAATGTCATCAGGCCTCCAGTCGAAGTCGGTTCAGTTCGGCCGCCTAAGTCAGTGCCGCGGATAATGGGCCAGTGCTGAGTCTCAGAATACGGCCCCTTACGTTTAGGGTTTGGGGTTTAGGGTTTAGGGTTTAGGGTTTAGGGTTTAGGGTTTAGGGTTTGGGGTTTGGGGTTTAGGGTTTTGGGTTTTGGGTTTTGGGTTTTGGGTTTTGGGTTTAGGGGTACCAAGAACGGACCAGAAGTTGGAGAATCATCACTCTGGGACAGGGACTTCCTCGGGCTTTCCGGATCCGCCTGGCAAGTCGTTTCTGTCCTTCTGCTACTTTGGGCCTCTTGCAATATACTTATGAAATACTGGAATATACTGAAATATACTACCAAAAAATTAATATACTACAACATACCACAATACACGATCATATACCAATATATGCTAGAATATACTATAAAGAATATATACTATAATATATACGGTAATATACCATAATATACTAGAATATACTATGATATCCTATAATATACTACAATATACTAGAACATACTACAATATACTATAATATACTACAATATATTACAATACACTACCAAATACGATAATATACTATAGTTCAGTGCCTTTCGGGCCAAGTCTGGGAGTCCCGCCAATGGGCGGCAGCTTCTCGGAAGGATTCGCTTTGCGGTTCCTGGGGGCCAATGCTTCAATCACTGGCCGCATCGGTGTTTAGGGTTTAGGGTTTGGGGTTTAGGGTTTAGGGTTTAGGTTTATGGTTTAGGGCTAGGCCCCTGACCCAACCGGAGCTGGCGGCGTAGGCTTTGGAGCATTGATCGGCCTGTGGGAAACATACTTTGACCACCGCTCAACATACTTTGACCACCGCAGAGAGTGGGTGTAGGTTTGGTGTAGGCCTAGAACTTTCGGTTCCTGAAGCTTCATGTCCGAGTCCAACAAAGCCATTCAAGTTCTTGGGTTGCAAGGGGCTGGACTCAGGAATCGTCGGAGGTCTCGATTGTAAAAAACGGGCCCACGAAAATGGGTGGTTTCCGAAATTAGGGCTACCTTATTGGGGTCCTTATTGTAAGGGGATCTATATCCCGGGTCCTTGATCGTCGTAAAACCCCAAATGGCCCCAGTTGAGGATCCCAACAACCCTAAACCCTAAACCCTAAATCCTAAACCCTAAACCCTAAACCCTAAACCGCCCCGAGTTTTTGTTCAATCTCTTTGAGGCTCACACGGAAGGAGCTCCGGCTGCTTCTTCGACGCCTATCACTGCGATCATACCACAAGTTCCAAAGGGTATAGGGTTTAGGGTGTAGGGCTTCGGATTTAAGGTTTAGGGTGTAGGGTTTAGGGTTTGGGGTTTAGGGTTTCGGGTTTAGGGTTTAGGGTTTCGGGTTTAGGGTTTCGGGTTTAGGGTTTAGGGTTAGTTCGCACTGAGGTCGTGGCATGCTTGAGGATCTGGGTTGACAGAAAGGCAAGTGGCTCCGTAGGCTTCTCATGGATGACCTCGAACCGACAGAGATGCTTCGAATCTCGCACCACGCTCACGACAGCATGTCCCAGGCGATAAAGCCCAACCTCGCGCATCGCATCAGCTATCACCTCCTCCAACTGATGCTCCGCCAGGTACCTCCACAGCACTGGCCTTGCCTCCTGGCTTAGAGAGGCTCAAGGCAGATGTTCACCATTCTCTCGCAAGCGTTCAGGCGTGACGAGTGTGTCTGCCAGGGAGACGACGAGAGCTAATCCCTAATCCCTAATCCCTAAACCCTAAACCCTAAACCCTAAACCCTAAACCCTAAACCCTAAACCTCAATTTAACGGTTTAACGCTAGCCGAGAGCCTAAAAAAGGGGGCTCACTTCTGTGCCGCATCCAGCTTGGTCTTCACCTGAAGCATCGAAACCCGAAACCCAAAACCACATCGGAGAGAAGCAATCACTGCTGGAAGGATTCTCCTACTGCAATATACTGTATTCTACTTCATTATACTAGATTGTACTATATTATACTATATTCTACTATATTATACTATACTGTACTATATTTCAACATAATATACTAGCTTCTACTATATAATACTATACCATACAATATTTGTATTCTACTAGACTATGCTATGCATTGCGGAGTGCCTTGGAGCTCTTGGCTTTCGGCTCCGGCTCCACCTCAGCTTGCGACCAGAAGCCAGGAACCAACCGGAACAAGAAACGGAGACACAGAACGCAACATAGCATATTATACTATAGTACAGTATAGTATAATATAGTATAGTATGGTATAGTATTATAAAAACCTACATGTAACGCGTTAGATATCATAGAAAATGGAGAAATATTCAGACCGAATGTTTGGTATTTGATATCTTGGAATTCACTTCAGGTCTGGGTGAGAGGCTGGGCTGCCACCATGAAGCCCTAACCTGGCAGATGGGCTCGCATAGCATAGGATACTATACAGCTAGTACAGCATAGTATAGTATAGTATAGTATAGTATAGTATAGTATAGTAGTACGTATGGTATGGTATAGCATAGTATAATATGGTACAATCTAGTATATGATAGAGTATAATTTGGAATAATATGGTATAATATAGTAGACCCTTCTACCGCGGGCACCTTGCAGACCCAGCGCCCAGGATGGTTTAGGATTCAGGGCTTGAGGTTTAGGGTTTAAGGTTTAGGGTTTAGGGTTTAGGGTTTAGGGCTTAGGGTTTCGGGTTTAGGGTTTGGTCTTGGGTTTCGGGTTTAGGGTTAGGGGCTTGGGGTTTTAAATTTAAAAATAGGGTTTAGGCCTCATGGGTAGATGGGACATTCCCGGCATGTCGACGGGAACCTGCGCCAGGGGGAAGATAGGAGATTGATGCCATGCATGGACACGCCTGGTCAGAAAGACCTACTCTCCCAAAGTGGGGGCCTCCACATCTTGAGCACTCTGGTGCAGCTTCCCGAGGCTGACCGTCAGATGTCCAACACGCTGGAACACCTGAAAACGGAGGGAAAAAATATTAATTCTTTTTCTTCGAACATCCCCACCCTCTCTTGGCTCTGGGGTTGGGCGCTCCACGGACACTCTGGGGCTGAACGCCCGGGAAAAGTCTGGGGTTGGGCACGAGACTCTGGGGTTGGGCACTCCAGCGAGACTCTGGGTTGGGCACTCCAGGTAGATTGTGGGGTTGGGCACTCCAGGAAGAGTCTGGGGTTGACTCTGGGGTTGGGCACTCCGGGCACTCCAGGGATGAGAGAGGAGTAGACCAAACGCGGAGAAGAGTTCGGGCGAGGAGAAAAGTTGAGTTTAAAATCTAACAACCCCACACCGAGGGTGGGGAACAACAACAACAACAACAACAACAACAACAACAACAACAACAACAACAACAACAACAACAACAACAACAACAACAACAACAACAACAACAACAACAGAAATAAGAATTAGAATAAAACTAAATAATAATAATAATAATAATAATAATAATAATAATAATAATAGAAGGTGCCAAGCTGCCAAACATTGAAGCATCTCAGGGTGTGTCCCTGCCTCTATGCGGGCGAGACCGTTGGGGTCTTCCAGCTTGGGAAACTTGTACGTCTTGGCAGCACCGAAACCTCGGTCCCAGCACAACTCCGGGCCACTCGTAGATATATCATAATATAGTAGAATACAGCATGACATAGTATAATTTTGTGTGATTGAAGTATAGTATAATATAGCAGAATAAAAGATACTACAACATAGAACAAATATAGTATAAAATCATACAATATAATATACCATAATATAGTATAACGTAGTATAATATAATACAATATAGTACAATATAGTACAATATAGTACAATATAGTATAATATAGTACAATATAGTACGATATAGTACAATATAGTACAATATAGTACAATATAGTACAATATAGTACAATATAGTATAATATAATATAATAAATATAGCTTTATATAGTAATTTCGTACAATATAGTTTCATATAGTATCATATAGTAGAATATAATATAATATCATACCTCTCCCGGGGATCGCACGGGACTGCTTCTGGAAATCTCCGATGCGCATTGACACGAATGTCTCCTTCGGGGCAGCAAACCTCGGGGAGGAACTGTCTTTGAAGTGCTTCTATATTACACTACACTGTACTATATTATTCTACATGTGACTGTATTTCTATATGAGACTATATTTTTCTAGATCTTACCATACTATACGATATGATACTACATTATACTACATTATACTATTCCCCGCCGCATGTCGAAGTGAGGAGGCCGCCCCTCTGCGGCATCAACACAGATCTCCATCTCTCAGCACCTGCCGGGGTTCTTGACATGCAAGGGATTGGGGCAAACTCGACAGCTCGACTCCTGGGTATGGCCCCAAGTCGATTGATGCGTAGAACATGCGTCGTTCCGGCGAGTAAGGCTTGCAATTGCTTTGTTGTGTCTTGGTTTTTGCTTGACATGCTGTGCATGTAGCAGGCAAAGCAAATAAACGCGGACTCACTCGTAGATACTCGTAGGTCGGGAGGTTGTTTCGATGTGCTCCGCACTCCAATCAATGTGCGAGCCTCTCTCCCGCCAGAGGAAAACTCGCAACTAGCTCACAGAGCTTCAAAACGCTCTCCTGAAACCTGGCTCGGGTCCGACCTTTGGACATCTGGCAGGGAATGTTACTGGCAGATGGATCCAGCGCCGGAGGGTCAGGAAACGATCAAGTACCCATGCGCAGGGTGCCGCCGGGCATTGACACCGGACTTTCCATAAACAAGGGGCTAACAAAGCGCCACTTTGAACCTTCTGCAAGCTGATACAAGTAGCATGGCACAGCGCAACCTGCACTACGAGTAGCTGACAGCTGGATCAGCTAAAGCCTGCATTGCACGCATGCGCAAACAGAGACAATGATCGGCACTCTTGGATTCCACTTTGTGCTCGAGAGTCGCAAAAAAAAACATGGGCTTCCGTTTCACATGCACCTGACCTCGAGGGTCGAACCCGCAGCGTTTACACAAGCACCAGTTTTAGGGTTTAGGGTTTAGGGTTATAGGGTTATAGGGTTATAGGGTTATAGGGTTATAGGGTTATAGGGTTATAGGGCTATAGGGTTAGAGGGTTATAGGGTTATAGGGTTATAGGGTTATAGGGTTATAGGGTCGGTCACATGTAGGGTCAGTTCAACTTGTACAGGTACGCTCTCAGCCCACCTCGGCGTCTCGGGGCGATAGGGGAGCCCACTGTGAGGAGTAAAAAGAAAGACCGAGCGAGGAAAAAGTCCTGGCGCCCAAAACTGCGGAGATCGAAATGCGTTCATGGGGCTGCTTTTGACGATGGCCCCGGCGGTCGCCCTATCGTGCCGCATGCATCTCGACGCCTCGGAAAGATGCAGAAGCGGCTTTTTGACTCAATGCAGGGCCGTGCGCGCCAAGTCAGTCTCGAAGTGAGATTGTGTCGCCCGACTTACCGTGTCGGGGACCGAAGCTCAAGTCAAACCTCTCTAGGGTTTAGGGGTTGAGGGTTTCAGGCTGTTATGGGCGTTTTGGTTGTCCATTTTCGGGCCAATGGTCCTAGGACAGCGCACAGTCGAAGCCATCTGCTTCGGAGACTCACCTGGCTCACTGTCGGGGAGTCGGCACGTGGAGAAACTTGAACCCAAAGGCAGCAGGGCATCAGATGAGGAGTCTCGCATGATGCCGGCTCAGCAACATGGCAACACGCATTGCCATCAACCTTTCACCCAACATAGCATTATATAGCATGATATAGCATAATATAGTATCATATCGTATAGTACAATGTCGTAATCTAGTATAATATAGCATAATATAGCATGATATAGCAGCTTCTTTTCCCGCGGTTGGCTGTGCACGCTATGTCTATGTCTCTGCCGGCGCTGACAGGGGCGTCGTGAAGCCGTGACAACCGAAACCCTATACTTCTGAACCGTGGATCGTCACGCCACAAGCTCCTGTCACTTGCACGGGCGTGTGTTCAATCGAGTCAGGGTTGAAAGAGCTTGCAAAATTATGTTTCCTCAGGTTCCCACACCTCTGCGGGACATAAGAGGACAGCATTAAACTCAGCGAGCCACATTGGTGCAGGAGCGCGCCCTGCCTATTGCAGCCCTGGACTTCGGTTCTCTTAGGCTTCGATTTGGGTGTCATAGGCCAACTCATGTTCAAGCCATGCTTTTTGCGCTTGTTGTGCAACACTGCCGCCAGATATCGAGGCCAGGCCCAAAACACCTGGAAGAATCTTAACAATAGCGAACGCCTCATGGGGCGTCAAGCCCTGAACCCCAAGTCCCCCTAAACCCCTAAACCCCTAAACCCCTAAACCCCTAAACCCCTAAACCCCTAAACCCCTAAACCCCTAAACCCCTAAACCCCTAAACCCCTAAACCCCTAAACCCCTAGACCCCTAAACCCCTAAACCCTAAACCCCAAACCCTTAACCCTAAAGCTCCAACCAAAAAAGAAACTGAGCATGCTCTTATCACCACAAGCCTCAGATCGCTCCGTTTTTGGGGGCCTTTTTTTGGGCTGGCCGTCGATGTGTGCCGAACACTTGGCCTTGAGGCCGCTCTTGCTGTCAGAACAGCAGAGGTTGGCAGAAGTTGGGTGATTCTGCTATTGCATTGCTATGTTTTTGTGATTGTACTATTAGGAGGAAATACTTTGCATTGTGATATTGATATGCGATACTTTCCATATTATCATTGAGATACTTTATTGTTACATTGCTATATTCATGCGGCTCAGGCAGCCCTAACTCAGCGTCGGGTCCTTCGGAGTGATAGAGAATACACCTTAAACTCTGCCGGGCACCCCCAAGTACCACCTGAAAAATAAGCATAGCTACTGCATCCTCTGATGCTGCTTAGTAGTTGTTGCCTGCAGTGTGCTTGAACGTCGTGCTGTTTGCTGCCAAGCCGTGAGCGGCATCGCACGGAGCTGTGCCCTCACGGAAACCCCCAACCTCCAGCTGCTGCATTTCAAGGTCTAGGGTTTAGGGTTTTAGGGTTTTAGGGTTTAGGGTTTAGGGTTTAGGGTTTAGGGTTGAGGGTTGAGGGTTGAGGGTTTAGGGTTTAGGGTTTAGGGCACTGAGGCTCCAATACAGCTTCTACATGGCCTACAAATCAACACTCTGAGTTCAACACCTGGCAGAGCCAAGTCGAAGCTTCTCATCCTTTTGCAAAGAGAAGGCACAAGACACTCGGCCGAATTCAGAGCGCTGCTCTCGAGCCCTGGCCTTCTTCGTCAGTTTCGTACTCTGACTCCTCGTCTCCGTCCGGGTTCTCGCCGGCCCTGTAGTGCGCCTGTAACCGTACACTCTGCGCCCAGCTTTCCAACGCTTGCCAACGCCATTCTCTTTCGCAGACTTGCGGCCTTGCTCTCGGCAGGCTTGCTCTCGAAGACGGACTGCTCCTCAAGCGCCAGAAACATGTCTGGCAGCCCTCAACCCGAAACCCTAAACCCTTGCAGTTCGGAAGCGGAAGCCTGGCCAGCAGCAGAAACGTTCCGTCCGTAGCCGATTTCAGCCTTGGGGTGGGCGCAGGACCCTTCCCTACTATGCGCTTAAGAACCCCCCAAGAAATAAGAAAGTGATAATCCCTATATTACAAGAACCCCCAAGAAATAAGATAATAATAATCCCTATATTACCCTTATAAGGAAGAACATCTCAATTTTTTGGGGGGTTCTTAAGCAATTAGTAGTTCCTCTCTGCAACAGTGCCCCAAACCCAAAACCCCAAAAACCCCATAAGACTCGCGCCTTGCTCTGCTGCGGCTGACTTTCAAAGACAGACTGGTCCGTTGCCTGCCCGGAAGCCTTGTCATTGTGGCTGACCTCGTTTGTCACTATTGCTCTCGGAGCGCACTTTTCATGTGGCAAGGGGGGGGTGGAGTGTTGCTAAGCCTCTTTACCGAGGAAGCCTCGTCCTATGTTCCCACGCCTGATTTTGGCCTCTTTGAGCCTCTTAAAGCCTCCAAGCCTCTAAATTCCGGAAGTTTGCTGTTCTTTCCTCGAGTTCGATTCCCGCAAAGTCGAAAAAAGCAGGAATTCGCTTAAGAGGTTTGCCTGTGTTCTGGAACTTACAGGTGCTTCGGGCGCTTGATCCAAGAACCTGGAAGGGAAAGACGCTTGTGAGAAAAGGTGCTTGAAGACGCTTAGAAACGCTTAGGCGTTGGACTCGAAAATGTTGCAGCCCGCCTGCCCGCGCAATGACTTGTTCCCACGTGCAACATGGACCCGCTGAGCGTCCAGCCATTGCAGAAGACTGCTTAGGCTGGCTCTCAAACACCTGAGGCGGCGAACGCAGCGGAGTACTGCACTTGTGTCGAACTGGTTCGGGCAGACCAAGGCTTCTGTCCGGAGCTATGGTCCACGCTGACTGCGACGTGTCGGCGGCGGAGGCGGCTTTGGAGTAGGATGTCTCTGCTTTACTGGCCAGGCGGTTCAAGCAACGCTCATCGATGCTATCACACAAGGAGGCCGGAGCATGAGACGAGACGGGCCTTTCCGCTGGCTTGCTCTCAAAGACCGATTGCCCGTCCCCAGCAGCCGGGGGCGCCTTAATTCAAGGCGCAGCATCGCGAAAAAACTCGCCACCTCCTTCCATGATGATACGGACCCCCTCCGAAGCCCAAGGGCAAGGGCCAGGCCAAGGGGGGTGGTTTTACATTTCCTTACTGCATCTGCGAGCCTTGTCGGCAGCCGTCACCATCGCTTTACTCTTCTGCGGCTGGCTCTCGAAAACCGACTGCACCTGATCTGCCCGAGTCGTCAAAACCGATCGTTGGCAAGAATGCCATGCCTCTCCAGCGCTTGGCGCATCAGTCCGGCCATATCCCACAGCAGCCTTCAAGTAGTATGCAGTCGCGACAGACTCACAGCAGTCGCGACAGACTCACCGTTTTCGCAACAGACTCACAGAAGTGGCGACAGACTCACAGTCTCGCAAACTGCACAGCCTTGGATTGCTGTGGATTGCTTTCAAAGGCAGACCTCAAATGGCAGCCATGTGCTGGTATATGCCGGCTGCACAGCATTGCGCAGCAAGCAGAGCTCTCCACGGCTCTGATGCGCTCGCAGTAGAAGCTCCATAAGCGGTATCTGCCTTCGACCTGTGAAGAAGAGCTCACGAAGCTCAACAAAGCACTCTCATGTCGGTATCATGGGGTTCTCAATGGTTCTCAGCCCCTAAACCCTAAACCCTAAACCCTAAACCCTAAACCCTAAACCCTAAACCCTAAACCCTAAACCCTAAACCTAAACCCTAAACCCTAAACCTAAACCTGAATGTGCTGAGCTGGTCGCTGCTGCGGCTGGCTCTCGAAGGTCGACTGCGCAGCGTCTGCTGGTGCGGCAGCGGATGAGTGGCTTACCTGGCATTCTATTTAGGGTTTAGGGTTTAAGGTTTAGGGTTTAGGGTTTAGGGTTTGGGGTTTAGGGTTAGCAGTTTCTAGCAGTTGTGTGGAAAACTCGCTTCAGTAAACTTGCGAAACTCGAAACCTTTACCCGCTGGACCTCCGCAGAGCTTCGTTTCGGCTGTGACTCGAAGACGGACTGCTCTGCCTACGCCAGCGCTTCTGTCAGCCAGTACTAGTCTCCTTTTCTCATCAGCAACTCCAAAACCAGGCTACCCTTCAGCCTCTGCCCCTGCAGATTTAGATCCGTAGTTTGTGTCAGCCTGGTCATGGTTTCCGGTTTGCACAGCCGTCAGCGATAACGCGAAATCCACCACAGCTGTGCAGTGGCCAACTTCTCTTTTCCAATGTCTCACAGACTGATGCACAAGTAGCGCCCGTTCCGGACTGCTTGAAAATGGCAGCTGCGCACGCTTTCAAAGTTGCTGCTGCCGGAAAAGCGGAGACTGCGCCATGGATGCGAGGATGGCAAGACGCGCCCAGGTGGCAGCCACAAATGTTCCAGTGCAGCCTTGTGCAGCCTTCGACTGCTCTTCAGCTGCAGAGATATTTACACTCGAGCGTTCCTCAAGAGAGAGGCAACCGCCTGCCTGAAAACTGGATTTCCTGCGCGTCACCGGAGTGTTGCCTGGATTGTAGCATCAAAGAGCCTTCGGCCCTCAATCTCAGACAGGTACTTCGGGCGCGGGTTCGTCTGCTTCTTCATTCTGTGCCTGGAAGCACTGACAACAGCATTGCTCGGCCTCATTCGGGTAGTTCTCTACATTCAGGCCCCTTTTTGGATCCCCCGTGTAATACCTTAGAATAAGGACCCAAAAAGAGACCCTAATGTAGAGAACTGCCCATTACAAGCTAGCGGCTTGCAGCAGGTCTGAGCTCGGTGCTGCAGATGCAATGTGGCGGCTTGCAAGGCCAAATGCCCTCTCAGCGTCCGCCTCGCCCTGAAGGGACAGAAACGCCTGGCCAAATGGTTTAGGGTTCAGGGTTTAGGGTTTAGGGTTTAGGGTTTAGGGTTTAGGGTTTAGGGTTTAGGGTTTAGGGTTTAGGGTGAATCCCAGATGCGAGGCTTCTCAGCGCCGATATCGGCCTTGAAGTCGACTTCATCCTCTGTCATTCCCTCCACCTGCCCGAGCACTTCGGGGGTTCATGGGTAGCTGTAAGTAGGGTATAAGTACTCTAAGTAGGGTGGTTATAAGTATAGTCACCATACTTATCACCCTAAACCCTAAACCCTAATTCCTAACCCTTAAGCTGGCTAGCTGTATGTAGGGGTATTTTTCCAATGAGCATGACTGAGCTCCCCACGACCAAGAATTAACTACAGGCAAAAAGTGGGGTGGTTAGAAGTATAGTTACCATACTCAGAACCCTACTGATAACTACTCACGAACCTCCAACCATGCTCTCGACACCAGAACCTCAGGCCCGGGCGACCACCGGGATGGCCTTGCAGCCCCGGATTCTGGGAAAAGGGATTAGGGTTTAGGGTTTAGGGTTTGGCACGCACACACATAAAACGAGATCCCGGCATACTCTCCCTTCACGAGTCTCACATTGGGCCCATAGTCACATCCACCCGTGCCTGCGCAGACATGGGAGGTTCTCCGGATCGCGTTCATCTGACAGCTGGGCGAGCTGGGTGCCCCTGCATTTGCCCCATTCGACTCCTGGGGCGGGCCAACCTGCCTCAGAGTCAATTGGAACTTGCTGGTTCTTTGCGCAAGTTTTTGTTGGGTTTAGGGTTTAGGGTTTAGGGCTTAGGGTTTAGGGGTTCAGGGTTTCTGGTTCTTTGTGGGGGGGAGTTACGGTCCCTGTGAAACCCTCTTAGGGTGATGTAAGATACCTGATGTGAGCTAGCTTATTCCCTATTTCCATGCTAAGAACAACTTCCGCGACACACGCGAGGTGCACAGTGCAGCAACTTGGGCTCCAACTGAAGCTGCAGCCTTTGCAGTTTCTTGTAGGACGAACTTGGGGTTGTAGCCGCTACCAGCTTTTCGGCTGACCTTCAGGCGACCGCGCAGAGGGGGGGAGGGGAGACAATGATGGCGGAGTCAAACCCCCACATACGAGGCATCGACACACTTCTCGCAGACTCGCAGAGCAAAGCGGGGCGGTTGTGCTGCACTCGCCTCTGGCAACCTTGCCATCCAGTTCAAGTCGAAGGGAGAAGCCGAACAAACAGGCGCACTCACCGTCTGCCTGATTCCGCTGAGCGCGACGGTCGCCAGAATGGCCGTCACCGCAGGCAGAACCTCATTTCTAGCCCTTGCCCGGTTGGGATTTGCGTCTTGCTCAAGATGACGTGACATGTGGGCCTGTGCCACGGACAGCTTTACTCGCAGTGAGGGAACGGATGGTGGTCCCTGAAAATTTGGCCTTGCCGAAGGCGTTGCCGAAAGTGCCCCTCTGAATTTCGTTGGCAACAAGGGAAGAATAGCAAGCAGCAAAAAGAGACAATATGGGGATTAGCAGGAATAGTAGTACCTTTAATATAGTAAACCCCCACATGTGGAAGTTTTGGCAAGCGGCAAGTCGCCGATGTCCCAGCACCAGCCTGTTCGGGTTGCTGTAAGTTGGGACCAAGTGGTGGTTTCCGACATTCGGGACATAAAGGGGATCCGATTATTCGCGGGTCTTAATGAGATTTCCCTTCATGTTCGTAAACCCCCAAATTCTGTAGCTTCTACCGGTGCCTTCGCGGGCGCTGGAGGGGCGCTGGCAGAATCTTCTCCTGCTTGCCCCGGCCCATCTCCATCTGTAGATCACGCCTCGAGTTCTCAGCGCATGATTCACGACAGTTGCACCCCTCGTGGAAATTCACTGAGGCCAGTGCTTTGTCAGAAAGAACTACGTCAACAGCCAATTTCAGCCACAACGGCTCGCACGGGGCCGCACAACCGGCTGGGGCGGTTAGGCGCTTCGGCGAATGGGTGTGCACTGCGTCCAACAGCCAGCGCGCTTACAACGGCGCCACACAAAGCAGCGAACTCCGGTTCCTAAACCCGGTCGACCCGTGCCCTAAACCCTAAACCCTAAACCCCAAACCCTAAACCCTAAACCACTTTGGCCAGCCTTGCTCTGCTGCGGCTTGCTCTCGAAGACAGATTCTTGCTGAACCTGCTCCCTTGGCAAGCCATTGTCGACAAAAGCACAGCGGGTTTAGGGTTTAGGAGTAGGGTTTAGGGTTAAGGGTTTAGGGTTTAGGGTTTAGGGTTTAGGGTCTAGGGTCTAGGGTTTAGGGACCCGATATCCCATCCGTCATGCAACTTCATGCAGGTTCTGCTCCAAGGTCTGCACACGGCCGCACCACTGGGACAATCAGCGGCACTGGCTCTGGGCTGACTCTCAAACGTAGACTGCGCGCCGGAAGAGTCGTTGTTGACCTGACGCATCAGGCACAGGGAAGTCGGTTTTAACAAAACCCGAAACCAGGGGGCAGGTGCGGGCTCAGCGGCTTTTCTCACCTTCCTGAATCGAGACTTGGGCCGGCCAAGCTGTCTGCTTTTGGCACTTGAAATGCACTCGAAACAGAAGCAGGGCAGCTGTGTTCGGGCTCGCCCTTCGCTTGCACAGACCCTTCGGCTGCACAAGCTTTTGGGGCCGTCTTCAAAACGATGTAAAAGAGGGCAACAAAATGTCGATGGCTCGGTTGAGCATGGGCTGCACACCCAGAGCTTTCTCCAACAAGCCCCTTACAGAAGCGTTCAGGTGCTACATCGCCACTTGTGGTGCAGGACTGTGTGAGGTTCGAAGATCCGGGCATGCGGCGAGAAACTGTCCTCAGCAAGGCCATGCGACACGGAACGGAGTATCCTTGCGAAACTCTTTGCAGCATTCCACGCCCTCGATTGCAAAGTGCCCGCATGTCGAGCCACGGCCACTCCAACCAGTCTGGTCTGCGTGGCTCGACTTGCAGGCGTCAAGATGTGACAAGTGTTCATGCCACGCAACATTCGTGTTGCTTCTCATTAAAGCATTCGAAGGCCCATCTCCAACGTCGGATTGTCGGATACCTGCGTGGAGGGAGCAACTCTGCGCAAGAGGCTGATCAAAGGCCCACCACCATCGACAATGCAGCTGAGCCTGATTCAAACCGAGGCATCACTCGCGATCCCAGTCTTCTCCTGAGTCCACAGAGCGCTGCCCTTCTACCAAACCCTAAACCCTAAACCCTTAACGACTCCGGGATTGCGCCTCGGAAAGGAGCTGCCCCACCTTGCAGTTTTCCAGCGTCTCGTAAGGAAGGTTTGCAAGAAAAACACAACGCGCCCCGAGGTATATACAATGTACAACATATAACAGATCATATAGAAGGTACGATGTATGACCTATAACCTTATACATAAAATATACAATAGTCATAATTAAACAAAAAACTAATTTTATTCGAATATTAATGCTGCCAAGAATAATGATGATTATCATCTTGTGCCTCCTTCCAGCCAGCTTGGCCTCTCCAAGGCCTCCAAAGGGGCGAGTTTTGTTGGAGCTGCGACTTTTTCCGAAATCCCCCATCCCCCCGATGCTTGCCTGCCAGTGCTGATCATGATGAGCAGCGCCTTCCCAAGAAACTGTACCCTAAACCCTAAACCCTAAACCCTAAACCCTCAACCCTAAACCCTAAACCCTAAACCCCAAACCCTAAACCCTAAGAAACTGTCCGTGCAGCTTGCGTTCATGTCTTAAGGCCCTGCCTTGAGCTCAGCTGCTGGCTCCCTTTTTGGTTCCCTAGGACTTGGGATGTGCCCCCTTTCTACGAACAGCCCTTAGTAGGGACTCTACTAGGGGGTACTTGAATCCCTCTATTCAGGACTGGTAGTAAAAAGGGGGGGAAGATCCCAACTTAGGACCTGTAAGCCCCAAACCCGATTTCATCAGAAGCAGCCTCGAGGACTCCACACGCCAACTTCGGACCGCCCAGCACACGGCTGCCACCTGGGCGCGCGCGTGGCCCTGATAATGACCCTCAAGTCAACCTCGAGACCTCACCTGTAAATTATCAAGGGCTGAAGCCCCACGAAGCCCCTAAACTGGGCCCCTCAAGCCCCTCGAGCCCTGGCCCCTGCCCTACCCCGACAGCCCCGAAACCCTGTCCCTGAGAACGCTCGGCCACAACAACCCGAGTACCACGCTTATTGCCCAAAAAATACAGCATACAGGCAGGTCATTACTTGGGCCGAATACAAGCTTTGCAGGATGTCTGTAAGCCGGCATTGGGTCCAAAAAGGATCCACTCGTTCATTTACTGGCAAGTCGGCGGCCAAAAGGTTCCCCAAAAAGTGGTGTGGAGGTCCCCAACTTCGAGTGACTGTCTGAGTGTCGGCACACCCTGAAACTGCAACAACACACGCAGACACTGAAAAACTCAGAGGAATAGTCCCTCAACCTACCCGAACCCAAAACCCTAAACCCTACACCCCCTACACGCTACCCTACCCCTAAACCCTAACCCCCAACCCCCCTAAACCCCCCTAAACCCCCTAAACACCACCCACCCTAAAAACCCCCAAGCCCCCAAACCCTAAACCCTAAACCCCCTAAACACTCTCTGAAAGTCCCGGGCCTGAAGTGTCAGGAAGGCACCGGAAGGAGGCGAGGGCCTGCGTCGTTTTACCGGGGATGGGGGGGGGGGGGGGGGGGGGGCGGGGGGTCTCGAGTTTAGGGGTCGGATTTAAGGTTGAGGGTTGAGGGTTGAGGGTTGAGGGTTGAGGGTTGAGGGTTGAGGGTTGAGGGTTGAGGGTTGAGGGTTGAGGGTTGAGGGTTGAGGGTTGAGGGTTGAGGGTTGAGGGTTGAGCGTTGAGGTTTAGGGGCTTGCCAGGACATAGGTGTGCGAGAGGTTTCTCGTGAGTTCAGCTGCTTACAGCGTCTTTGTATCTTCTCTGTTTCTGTGCAGTGCCAAGAACCTGCGGCCTTCCCCCTGCATGCTGATGCAAACAGAAGCTGCCTGCTCCAGCGCAACACGCAGTCGGACAAAATACGCTGCGAAGGTGTCATGCACCATCTCCTGCCCGACATGAGCTGGATGCCGATCTTTGCTTGGCTAGAAAGCTTTGCAACGGCCTTGCTTGGCTAGACAGCTCTGCTTGGCAAAGCAGGAAAGCCACAACTGTTCTGGTGCGAAGTGAACAGCTAGGACCCCTGAGGGTCCTCTGCAAGCTTCACCTTGATTTCGTTGCGAGCGTCCTGTTTCCGCTCAGGATCTTATCTCGTTCTCGAGCAAGCAAGCATCTTTGCCAGCTCAATTGATGCAGTTGAGGGCAGGGCACTGTTGAAGGCATCAAGCACTTGCTGCCAACAGGCTGACGCATGGCACCAGTACTGCTTCCTGGGATGACCCATGCTGACTCTGCGAGCTTCCCCTGTCTTTCGCTGAGAAGATGACCACACCTCTCCGAGATGTTCCATGGTGAGGAAGGCTGCCTCCTGACGCGGGGGCTCGTTGCAAAACAAAGAGTCCTTGTTTGGGAACCTTTTGGAGGCACTCCCGACGGAAAAAATACCTATAACCTGCAAGGGGACTGCCCCGCACCTCTTCCTTGCAGGTGGGAACCAAAGGCCCGTCCTGAAAGAGTGCACGACTCGGGATGCTTTCGGTGCCTCTTAGGCTTACATTGTTGATCCATGCGCTAGTGTATCTGGTTGATGCAAGTTAGTGTGATTCCCAATCTATACATATGTATATATGTATATATATATATACATCTGCAGACACTTACTTGTTTTAGGGATGTTTTTGGTTTAGGTCGCCTTGCTGAGCACCGCCAGAGTCTGCAAGACACTGAGGCCTCAGCTGCACGATACTGCAGCCCGAGCAAAGCAATCGGCTGGGTCTTGCTTAGGCCGTCACCTGCAGAGTGTAGGTCGATGAAGTTCGCATACTCCGACTGCAAATCCTGAGGCAGAACCAGGGAAGCAAGCAACAGTGACAAATATGATAGCATGACAATGGCGATAGTAGTAGTAGCAATACAGTAGACCCCAACAAGTTGGAAACCTTTTTGAGGACAAATAGTGCCGGGATTCCCTATACTTTACTCTTAGGGATTGAGGCTACCGAGTTTCCAACTTTTTGGCTTCTACTATAATCATAGTAATAGATGCAATACAGTCCATATCCATCATCCGCTCGAAAGCCGATCCTGGTCCGCGGACAGGGCGTCGGTGCCCCGCGAGAAGAGCAGCCAAGAAGATATGGTCCAATAGCGTCCATCCTCAGAGAGAGAGGAGCTGGAGAAGGCCATCGGCCCCTGCCTTTAGCCCCCTTAAACCCCCCAAAACGGGCCCAAAGGAGCCCCAAAAACCCTGAACCTCAAGAACGCGAAGCCCCGAAGAAGTGAAAGGCCTATGAAGCCTAAAACGCCAAGGCCGAGGATCCCCGGCAGCACCCGCCATGCGCCAGCCACCAGCTCTCCAGATTTCGGAGTCCACGGCCTTGGGGGGGGGGGGGGGGGGGGGGGGGGGGGGGGGGGGGGGTTGTATGTTCTTAGGGCGGGATTCGGGATTCAGGTTCGTTTTCAGGCTTCAAACCCTAAACCCTAAACCCTAAACCCTAAGAGCTTCTTTCGTGTTGCGCGTAAGTGCGGCTCACCAGAGGCCCCAGGAAAAGCCCTCAGCCCGAGACGAGGCCAAAGTCGATCAAGCCGAAGCTGAGCTGCCCTGTCATGACCTGGAAACACCAAGGGAATTTAGGGTTTAGGGTTTAGGGTTTAGGGTTTAGGGTTTAGGGTTTAGGGTTTAGGGTTTAGGGTTTAGGGTTTAGGGTTTAGGGTTTAGGGTTTAGGGTTTAGGGTTTAGGGTTTAGGGTTTAGGGTTTAGGGTTTAGGCTGCCCTGTCATGACCTGGAAACACCAGGGGAAGTACAAAAACTACACGATAGGGGCGTTTAGGGTTTCGGGTTTAGGATTTGGAGTTTGGGTTTGGGGCTTAGGGTTAAGGGTTTGGCGCGGGCTTGAGGTCACAGCTCAACCATCCCCAAGAAGTTTCTACACAGTGGTTGACATGAACCGCTTGGTTTTACATAGAGCCGTTCTTTAGAAGGGCATGGGCATTCGCAGAGCTGCTTTTGCGCCGTCTGTGCCTGGACCAGGATGTTGTGTGAGTTGACGTCACGGTGGAAGAAGCGGCTGCTCACGTGGCACATCGCCGCGGAGATCTGGCCTAACCTCGCAGCAAAAGTCTTTGGAACTAAATGTGGGGAATCTGTTCCCACCGAGGAAAAATGCAAAGCCAAGTGGCATCGTCGCGGCCACTCGGAAGGCCTTGCCAACACACACAATTGATGCAGACTCGCCCTTTGTCTAACCCTAAACCCTAAATCCTAAACCCCAAACCCTAAACCCTAAACCTCTTGCTGCTACTACCCGCAGCGCCGTGCCCGACCTGCGCCATGGGGTGCAGCTTGTGCGCGCAGAGCTGACCAGCCTCGCCCCAAAAAGATTGCCCGCCACTGCAACCCAAGCCCATCTTCCTACAAGCCCAGAAGTGGGAATGGCCCCGAACAGGGGGGATAGGGGAGGCCGGCCTTGATGAGGACCCCTCAACCCTCTCAGCCCTGAATCCCAACCCCTTAACCCCAAACCCTCTACCCTAAACCTTGACGATGGGTTGCCCTTGCCTCGAGGGCCTGTTGCAGAGGCGCGCCTGGCCGGAGCACTTCAAGACCCGCAGGCTTCCAACTGGGTTTTAAGGTTGGCGTTCTACAAGGTTTGGATACTTTGAAGAATTGGTCTGTTGAGTCGATCCTTTTCTAGCATTGCGTAAGCTCCGATGCGCTCAAGGGGCCCCTATGGAAGCGTATATACACATGCAACCAGGCTCATGCTCACACAGATTCCCACACATGCCGCGACACCGTGAAGGGGTTTGTCGGGGAGTCCCCCTTCGTCCCCATCGTTCTACCGTCAGCGCCACGGATGCCGTGGGCACTGGGATTCTCAAGAAAGATTTGCTTAACGAAACACAGGAAAACAACCAACAAACAAGAGGGAAGCAGCAACCAGGAAAACACAACCCTACAAAATACATATATATATATATATAGATAGATAAATAGATAGATAATAGATAGATAGATAGATAGGCGGGCGCGGGATTCAAGACGCCCACTATTTCCTTGTGACTGTCTACAAAGTCCACATTTCCTTGTATTTCCCGCGTTGCTTGGGGTCCTTACAAACTGAACACAGGTTCTGCTCCGTCAAAGCCTTCCTATTGCTTTTCATTGGGCTTCTATCAAACCTCCCAAATTTCCTTTTGTTCGGCTCTTAAATATAGCCGAATATTTAAGACGCCCCTGTGTGCTTCGCTCATTTCTCCGACAGCATTTGTCACGATGCTGTTGCACTGCTCCTTGAACATATTATTAAAGATGATGATGTGCGATATGTTGCGATGCTGATTATTTAGTATGGTCGAACCACTGGCTGGGCCCGGAGCGTCACACTTGCAAGCTTAGTTCAATCCAATCAAACTCCAACCCCTGAAATCCAAACAACAGACCAACGACACGGCACTTAAGACTTACCAAACACACCTCTGCCGGGCGCAGGGCCTACATATTCCAACCTAACCACCTGATCTTATGGTAAACACCCGATTCCGGTAAAAAATCGCCTTTAAACACCAGAAACCTCCGTTTTTTATTTAAAACCAAGGTACGTCTTAAATCCCGCGCCGGCAGTATGCATGTGTATATATGTGTATATATATATATACATATATAACAAGGAACAAAATCCGGCCTCAGTCCCGGGACTTCTTGTTCTGTTGTTTGTTTGCTTTTTGGTGTTTCGATATTTTTCTCGAGAAAAACCCAAAAAACAACCAAAAAAACACCAAAACAACACAGAAAAATAGCAACACAGCCTCTGCGGGCCCTTCCCCGCCAGCTGTTTCTTCATCTCTGTGTTTTTTCTTGCTTGCTTTCTTGATTTAACCTTTTCCTGGATTTCAAGAGTCCACGGGGTTTCCACTGCCTTAACTCTGCCGTGAGCTGCTCTGCCTAGCCACAAACAGACCTCTCACTCCGTAATGTGATGAGCGGCCTGGTATGTGCTCCATTGCCAGAAGCGTCCGGTAGCCTGTACTGGTGAGCACAGTTCCAGCCTCACGGAAACGGAAACATTGGAAATCCTAAATCTCTGGAAGCTTCCGGGTCTGCACTGGGCATGGTCTTCCGTTAGGGGACAGGGTTCTACTGGAATGACAACAAACAGATGACGAGTTGGTAGAAGTCCAGCCGCTTGCTTATTTGTTCAACTAAAGGCCAGGCCTCCACTTCCCATGCTTCCCGACCCAGATCTGTCCCACGGAGCTGAACAGATGGTGACATTCCACTGGGCGTCCGGCACACACTAAGTACGGCAGAGCCGCGCAAGCTCTGTCGTCCTTGCACCGGAACCCTCATGTTTCAAGAGGCAAGTAGGCTCCCCAGATTCTTACAAAGCAAGCAACTTCATGCCCCAAGCGCCGGTTGCTTGAGACCTTTGTTGGGGTTGGCAGTCGGAGCAGTGCGGGCCTGAATTAGTTCGCGCAGGGCACGAAGGCGCTTGGCCTCCAGCATTGCGGCCTGTGAGCTGAGTCTTCTTACCGCTTCTATGCCTATCTGAAAGCAAATATGGGGGTTTCCGAAATGGGTTGTTGTCAAAATGCTTGTTCCCGAAATTGACGTTAAATCGGAACTCCCTCGGTGCCGCCTTATGTCCTGAAGGAAAAAGAAGCTGATTGAGATGGAGTAGCAAACGCGACATTTGAAGGATCCAAGCATGATTTCCTAGAAAGGGTGCTAACGCGGACCATTTTTCAGGCGCTGCTGTCGGACGAGTCGTCACAAGAACTGCTAGTGTTACTGCTACATACTGCTACTGCTAGAGTTCTGGCGCGAGCGAAGGTTTCTCCGCTGTCGCTACTTGCGGGGCTCGAGCTCCAGCAAGCACAGCACTCTCGGTTCTATGGTGTTCCGTTGTGGTGGAGGAATGGGCCATGGTCTGCCGGGGGAGGTTGCGTTGACATTTTGCTAGCGCCGTGCTGCGGCGCTAGCGCAAAACACTGTGCCAGATTTTCCAAGCTCTGATACTACGACGTGATGACCGACGAAAACAAACCAGGAGCAGCAAATGTACCAAGTCTAACAAGAATATCGTTTCTTTCTTGTCATCGTTTTTCCTAGAAGAACCTCTATCCTGGCAACAGGGGCCCCGTCAATTCAAAACGAAGAGGCGCGGGGTTATTACACCACCCCGGATGTTGTACGCATATTTCGGGTGGTGCGCCTGGCTGGGCCTTCTCAACCAATCTCTGTTGGGTTCGTTTAGTGGTGACATGCGAAATTTGAAATAATGTTGGTTGATTTTACCTAGCGCGAACCTAGCGTTCTCCTAGCGTCATACTGGGGTTTAGGGGATCCCCCTCGGTGCCGCCTTATAGAAAAGACATGAAAATAGACCGGCCAAACCAATTACTGTAAATTACAGTACCTGAGCAGACACGCGAATTTTGAAAGCAACCCAAATAGGGATACCTTATTGGCGGTCATTACTATAAGGGGGATCCTACTATTTGGGGTTCTGTGCTGGGGTCCCCTATTGTCGTCAACCCCCCTATGGGCAAGGCTTCTTGAGGCTTTGCGCTCGTTGCGCCTCCATGCCTTCATTGGAGGAGCTCTGTACTTCCTCGCGCGAACGTGGCATGATGAGTCCGAGTGCACAAAGGGGGTTTGCGAAAATGGGGAACCCCTGAAATAGACCCCCACATAGTAGGACTCCCTTGTAATGACCCCCTTGAAATCCCTTGAATCACGTACCCCCCAATCTCGGAAACCCTAAACCCTAAACTCTAATTCGGAAACCACCACAAAGGAGGGTACACTGAGAGGCCGACAGCATGCCAAGCATGCTGATCCTTCAACGCGATGATCCTGCCAGATGCTGTACAGCTTGCCATCCAGACCTGACGCGCCAGGGTTTAGGGTTTAGGGTTTAGGGTTTAGGGTTTAGCGTTTATTGTTTAGGGTTTAGGGTTTAGGCTTGAGGGTTTAGGGTTGAGGGCTGAGGGCTGAGGGTTTAGGGTTTAGGGTTCAGCCAGTCACAGCAAGAGCACGGGAGGACTTGAATGTTTGCAATCTCTGCCGGGGTGACGGAGCCAAAACTCCCAAAGCCAAGAAGGTTATGCAACTTGAACGTCTGACTGTCAACCTAAGATTTGCGGCACACAGAGGGACTGGTTGGCAAAGGTGGTCCTCGTCTTCGCCCTTGTCTTCGCGCATCTTAGCACATGACAGAAACGGTCGCGTCGGTCTCCATCTCGGTGGCATCCTGACAAATGGGGGGGTGTACGAAAACAGGGGACCCCCAATGTAGATCCCCAAGTAGCCTTATAAATAAAATAAGCACCCCAAAATAAGGTGCCAAGTCCGTAAACCCCCAGAGAAGCCTGTCCTGGGAGCAAGTCGTCGACAGCGAGCAGCCGCCGAAGAACTCCTTGCCCACCAACTGGGCAGCTTCGGATTCTCGGCCGCCCGGCCATGGCTCACTGCCTTCTCGAACCGGGATGCAGCACATTGCAGCACAGGGCGCAGCTCAGGATTGGTCCCACTTCTTCATGGCTTCGAAAACTCTGAGTTTCAGACGGGCCTGCCCCAATGATGGGATACTGAAATTCTCCTGACAAGGTCTGGAGTCTCCCTTGAACCCCACCCGCCTAGCAGGCCCAAACCCCAAAGCGGCATATGCGGGCCTGGGGAGTCCTTGTGTAAGAGCCCCAGTACTCGTCATCGGATGAATCGTCTGATGCCATAGCAGCTACAGCAAAGAGTTGCAGGAAAGATATCCACCGTTGCGCCGACGCCAATGGCGTGAATATGTGTCATGCCTTCGGCTAGTGAATGAAGTCCAAACTGAACAGGAGTTTGTTAAGCCAAAGCTTTGGCAGTCGCCATGGCACATCCACAAAACAAGTGCCCCGCAACCTCTACCACTGCCGGGGGCCACCAAGACTTACAGGGCCGAGAACTGTGAACTGCCCCAGGGGACCGAACATCCACACCCCTCATTTGCCGACCCCGGATGCTCACAGCAGCAAAGGAGGCAAAGGGGGGAGGACCGCTCTCGTTGCGGAAAATTCAGCAGACGATTGTGCCGGCGTGGACTCGAAAACGGACTTGACTTCCTTGACCTGCGCAGAAGGGCGCCGAGGGAGACAAGCGAAGACACCAAAAGCAGACGAGCAGGGACAAAATGGGGCGCGGCGCCTTTTTCTTCTTTTTCTTCTTCTTCTCGGCCTCCTGTTCAGCACGGAGCTTGTTACGGCCTTACTGGCCCCTTGCTTCCACCAGCTTACCCTAAACCCTAAACCCTAAACCCTAAACCCTAGACCCTAAACCCTAAGCAGCCCCCGGGGCCTGAGGAGCCGGTGTCTCAGCCGGTGTCTCAGCAGCGCTAGCGCTGACGGGCGGGGCTTCCTCCACCGCAGCGTCAGGTGCCTCACACATCTCTGCTCGAGGAACAGGGTCCGTGTAGCAGCTCCACAAGTACTAAGAAAACATGAAAGAGGGAGAGAGAAAGAGAGAGAGAGGGAGAGAGAAAGAGAGAGAGGGAGAGAGAGAGAGAGAGAGCGAGGGAGAAAGAGAGGGAGGGAGGTTCAAAAAGTGCGCTTCGATGTGGAGTAGGTGGGCGACGCTAGCCGGCGTCTCTTCCGCCTCGGCCATGCTGGGCCTGGGTCAGCGACAGGAGGGCGCAATTGCTGCATGGTTCGTCACGCTACATTATATAATTGTATAATTATATAATTATATAATTATATAATTATATAATTATATAATTATATAATTATATAATTATATAATTATATAATTATATAATTATATGATTATATAATTATATAATTATATAATTATATAATTATATAATTATATAATTATATAATTATATATATATATATGGCTCTTGCTCTACTCTTCCATATTTGCAGAATGCACCATATTAAGGCACCGACTGGCTAGACTCAACGACCGTGGTGAGTGCTTGAGATGAGTGGCAGCCAGGGGAGCCGCGTACGAAGGCTTGGTGGAGCTGTGGTATCCCAAAGTCGGTATGCAATGTTGGCAATGCTTCTGTCAGCTCCTTGTTCTGAACTCAAACTGCGCACCACTTTGGAGCGATCAGATTTCTGGAGCTGGCGCTTGCCTGCTTGCCCAGATTCTCGACCCACTGGAACGTGAAACTTCAACATCGGACTGCCAACGATTCGAACTCTCAGGCTGTCGACTCTGTTCAGTTGCGCTCCATCCTCAGTTCTTCCGAGAAGTTCTACAGACTAGTTCAAAAGAGTAAGACTTCGTGCGGGTTTTTTTAATTCATTGGGAATGGCTCCTCCTTCCTGGCTGCAGACGCGAACGCCTTGTCACAGCATGGTCGCGCCTGCTGTCAAGCTCATGTATGGGTGATGGCACACCTCCACCTCAAGAAAGCATGCCATCGGCACCATTGGCTGAGGACTTCCTTTGCATGGAATACGTCTCCCCGACTCCAGCCTGCAACAAGTGCTACATCTCAGGCGCCATGCAATTGCAGCTCCGGGCGGGTTCCTCTGGCCTCGAAGAAAGTGCAGCAAGGTGCACAAAGTCGCACCATCTGAGCATGACCTGAGGTAGCTGCAAAGCCGTTCTCATGCAACAGAGAAAAGGCGCTCATTTTCCAGCTAGGGCAACAAAGCTGAACAGTCCAGATGAGCTGGCAGCCACTGGTGGGCATGATGGGAGCAACTCCACCACCTCTCTCACGATTCAGACCACCTGTATAGGAAGGCACGCAGGGCAATAAAGCAGAAACCCCTGACCAAAATTGAGAGCTGCAGTTCCAATGCGCAGCCCACACCTTCAACGTCTGTGGATGCCTGAAGGCCACGGCAAGGGAAACTTCGAAGGAAGGGCTCAAAACATCGGGCAAGCATGACCGGCTGCTGCCTTGCTCCCATTGCTGGAAGACTCTGCCACAGCCTGGGGGCGGGGGTGATGGTAACTAGGACCGATAAGGGGCGCGAAGGAGCAGGGTGGGGGAGCAATGTAGAGTCCTCCAGGCTCCACAATGGATTGCCCGACGGTGAAAAAAGTAGCGAAAAATCAGGACCCTCATGTGGATGTCCTTCGCATACTGCGTTCCCAGCGCACGTATCCTCTAGACACTGAAGGCCTCAAAAAAACGTTAACAACCCCAAAGCACTCAAAAACCGATGGGTGCTCTTATAGAGCCGTGTGAATGCCCCCAATACCTCTTGACGAACCCCAGAAAACTCCCAAAAGCGGGAGGGGGTTCCAGCATGCATCAAGTCCCTGGTCCAGCTTGCATCCTACGGGACTGTGCCCTCGACTACGGACCCCCTACTATGCACGCTGGAAGTGAAACATGATACACACTGGACCGGTCGCAAGTCGAGCGTGCATCATGTTAAGTCTCCACGTGCATCGTTGCTATGTTTAGGTACCAGAGCTCTAAACCCTAAACCCTAAAGCCTAAACCCTAAACCCTAAACCCTAAACTTAAACCCTAAACCCGAAACCCTAACGGGCTCAGCCGGGTAATTTCGTCATTCTGCTGAGGACCGGCAATTCGGAGGTGAAACAAGAAGGTTCCGGGTCCCGCCCAAAAAGAGCGCGCCAAATGATGCCAGCGAAAACCCGGCCAATGTCGCATTCACTGGCCCTGCCAGTACTTTCGACATGGTGGCTTCGGGTGACGTACACAAGCCCACACGGCCAAAGCACTGGCAGAACCTGCTTCGGATGCACACTGGAAGGCCATCTAGGATGCACGCTGGACGGGCAACTTGATACATACTTGACCCTGCCCCCCCTAAAAACCCTTCAGGACCCCAAGAACACCCAAGAAATTCGTAAATAAAAACACTCACCCCTGAAAACCCTCAAACTCAAAGCTCTAAAAACACCCCAAAAAGCCCTCAAAACCCTGAAAGCCGCCCAATTTTTCGGGCTTCTTCCCGGGGGGCATCTGAGCCTCGGGAACCTCGCTCGGCCGGACGTCTGGCCTGGGCTTCGGGCTCAAGGCTCAGGGTTTGGGGTTTAGGGTTTAGGGTTTAGGGTTTAGGGTTTGGGGTTTAGGGTTTAAGGTTCAGGGTTTAAGGTTTAGGGTTTCGGGTGTATGGCGTACAACTTTGGAGCTTTTGAATCAGAAAGAAGAGTCTTCTTAGGGCTTTCGTTGACGAAGAAATGCTAAAACCTGGGGCTTTTGGGAGTTTAAGATTTGGGGTTCAGGTTTGGGGTGGCTTGGGGTGGGGGTTTGGGCTTTGAGGGACGAGTGGCCAAGACTACGGAAGTAAACCGACAAAGCTGCAATCAGCAAGTGCCTCTACTTGTGCTAGGCGGAAAAGAACAGCAATATGGAACCAGTCTGAGTTTTCATCAAAGTGTGCAACCTTTGTCGGTTTAGAGAGCCTTGGCGCGCAGAAGTTTCTACAAACAGCGTGTCACAGTCGGCAGTGCTTTTGGATAATCATATGGTGAGTTCTCTAAAAGATGGTCCCTTTTGGGGCCGTTATTGTAAGGCGGCCCGTCTTATTTAGGGTACCCAAAAAGGGACCTTAATTTAGAAACTCACCATATGAGTTTGGGGTCTTGGGAGTCACAATCTAGGGAGTTTAGGATCCGCTGTGTTTCCGGTTTGAGGGTGTAGGGTTCAGGGTTTAGAGTTTAGGGTTTAGGGTTTAGGGAGACACGCAACGCCGGACCCTACTTTGCCCTACGCCAGACGAATGCCGGATGCCATGTAAATGGAGCCTGGTGCGCTGACCAAAGCTGCTGACCACCAACTTTTCAGTGTCCCTAAACCCTAAACCATAAACCCTGAACCCTTCACCATTCCGCTCTCAGAGTTCGCTCAGCTTCACTACGACTCGCTAAGCCTTGCACACCAAGCCAGGGCTTGCTCCTCGCTGAGAAGGTCACTCAGGGTCTTACATAATTAGTATAACTGTGTGAATTATTATGCATTATTCATATAAGTTATACTAAATACATTAAGTATATCGAGTACATTAAGTATATTGAGTACATTAAGTATATTAAGTATAATTAGTATATTGAGTATGTTACGTACATTAATTGCATTCAGTATCTTTATAATAAGTATCATAGTACTTATGTCGACTATCTTATGAATTGTATTCATGTTGTTAGTTATATCCATGAAAATAGTGAGAATACAGATATTGTCACCACAAAGTGTCAAGTCGAGTCCTCTATCCTGATCGAGCGAGAGCTCGACCGCCTCGGCAGGATGAGTGCATTCAGAAAAAGACTCAGAATCTCAAGTGGCAAGCAGACTCTACGGACCCAGCCGCTGTCAGCCGCGACTCGTTGAGATGCATGTTGACCTGGAGGAGGGGTAGCTTCAGTTTGGACGCCTCGTGAGAGAGTCAGCTGTACGTTCCATGACCACTGGAAGTATGCAGCATGCCGCACATGCCTTGGCACTCCGCCGCTCGTCCAGCGGAACAATGATGATGCCCCTTGCAAATGTCAGGCATGAACACTTTGGCTGTGCAATAAGAATATGCATATTTTTTATGGAGACATATATATATATATACATATACAGGGATAGTATGTATACACATATATATATATATATATATATTCCTGAATATATGTATATATATATATAATATAGACACATATAATGAATATGTTCATATATGAATCGCACTTGGAGCTGGTTTAGTCCCGCAAGCTGGCAGCTATCCGGTCTAAATTGATGGGGACGCAGGCTGAGCACCATGGGCAAGCTTCTCGCCGCGATCCGTCCTGACCCTTTGTACAAGCGGTACTCGACCTCACGTCTTTTTCCCGCTATGGCGCAGCCACGCTCGCATTTGCAAGTTTTGTGGGACACTGCGCTCTACCTGCACGACGTCCTATCACAATCTTGTCAGTCGAACATGTTGCCGCCTTCCAACGCGATGCCCTGCCAAGGGACTACAGGAAGCCCAAAGTTGCCGCAAACAGCAGCTCCTATGACAACTGCAACATTGCTCACTGAGGATCCATTGTCCCGGCCCTGCCTTGTCTTTCGCAAATCTATGTATCTCTTCTTTCAACTCCGTCTGAGGGATCAGGTCCTCTTTGCAGCAATAAGCATGCCTTGCTTGTGCGTAGCTTCCGCATGCGGCTACGCGGGTCCTCCACCTTGAGCGGTGTGTTTGCGAATGGATCCTTGTCCCCACCTTGCAGAGAGGGGGCGTGTAGGAACGTGCAGTGTAGGCCGTATGGGCCACTAACCACGACAAGGTTTGGCTTCGGGCTCATGATGATCCGAAGAGCCGAGGTCCTGTCCGCAACCTGAGAAAGGGAGAACTTAGAAGCAAACAGCAGGGGCCCTTTCTCTTACTGTTGGTTAGGAGGGAGGGAATGAGGTACCCTATGTAATCCCTAAAAGGGTACAGTATACATAGGGGGAGAAAAGGGTACCTCATTCCCTCATTCCCTACTAACCAACAGCAAGTTCTAAGCCACAGCAATCCGCCGGCCTTCCGACTTTGTGGGAACATCACTGGATCCGACATGATGTCTGCCATGATCTCGCAGAGGTAGCGATCTGGGATCTCAGCCTCACGGAAATCCACCACCTCAGCACCTGAATCCTCACCAGCTTAGGGTTTTAGGGTTTAGGGTTTTAGGGTTTAGGGTTTAGGGTTTAGGGTTTAGGGTTTAGGGTTTAGGGTTTAGGGTTTAGGGTTTAGGGTTTAGGGTTTAGCGTTTAGGGTTTAGGGTTTAGGGTTTAGGGTTTAGGGTTTAGGGTCATCAACAAGGGGCGCCTCATCGAAGGCCGCACGGTGCTGGGACACTTTCTCCCCAAGCTCCTGGTGAGCCATGACACATGTGGGCTTACGCTCATAAGGGTTTAGGGTTTAGGGCTTAGGGTTTAGGGCTTAGGGTTTAGGGTTTAGGGACCCAAAATTTGGCTCCCATATAGTAAGACCCCCTTATAGAAAAGGATCCCAAGAAGGTACCCCTACTATCGTAAACCTCCAAATGCCAGGCCAAGCAGCCTAAAGCGTAAGAATGAGGCGTAAGGCCATTGTCGCTCCTTGCAGAAGTCTGTGAACGCGTCGAGATCGCTGCCACTCAGCAGGCCGTACTTCCTCCGGCGACTGCTCAGGCCCTTCAAGCGGCTACGGCTGCGCTGAGAGAGGGCCCTGTCCTCACAAAGTTTGTGGCTTTGCTGAAAGTGTTGCTACCTGGCAACAGACAAGAAGGTCTTGATGCTTCAAGCTTCTGGATCGCTTGCAGAAGAGCTGCTGTAGTACCGCTCATCTTTCCCAACCACGCGAACAACCTCCGGACTTTTTTTTTCAGTGTCTCGGCAAGTCTTTGGCCAAAGAGGGCTTTGGGGCAGTTCCGGGCCTCTGCTTTGTTGGCCTTCGCGAGGAACAGATAGATCTCCACAATCTGCTTGATGAGCTCCTGAGCCGCCCAAAAAAAAAGAGAAACTCTCAAGGAGGGCCCAATCCGAAGGTGAAGCAGTGGTCGTGGCAGACGCCCTAACATGGCCCTTCTATTATCGCTTAGAGGGATCTTTCACCCCAAACCCTAAACCCCCCCAAGGGTACACACTCAGGGGGTCCAGGGTTGAGTCCCCTGAACCCTAACCCTAAACCCTAGACCCTAAACCCTAAACCCTAAACCCTACACCCTAAACCCTAAACCCCCCCAATGGGTCAAAAGGCCTTTGGGTTGAAGCCGAGCTCGTCGTACTCCTGAGGCGAAGCCTTGATTGACTTCATCTCCGGGCCTGCAAGGGTTTAGGGTTTGGGGTTTGGGGTTTAGGGTTTAGGGTTTAGGGTTTGGGGTTTAAGGTTTAGGGTTTAGGGTTTTTAGGGTTTAGGGTTTAGGGTTTACGTTTCGGGGCACATGGTAGGTTCCCCCAAACTAGGGCTGGGTTCGGCCGTGTTCATGTGGACCCTTATCTTGTGTGTTACCCAACAAGGCCCCCCCCCTCCCCCATCATTCTCAGAACGAGCAACCTACTATGCAAGATGCGAGCAGAGGCAACTCAGCTCCGGCGCCTACCAAGTAGTGAAGCTGCCTTGGGCTGCGAGACATGCAGGGCCTCAAAGAGACCTCAAAAAAGAGACCTCAAAAGAGACCTCAAAACAGAGACCTCAAAAAAGAGACCTCAAAACAGAGACCTCAAAAGAGAGACCTCAAAAAAGAGGCCTCAAAAGAGAGGCCTCAAAAGAGAGACCTCAAAAAAGAGACCTCAAAAAAGAGACCTCAATAAAGAGACCTCAATAAAGAGACCTCAAAAGAGAGACCTCAAAAGAGAGACCTCTAAAAGAGACCCCAAAAGAGGGGCCCCAAAAAAAAGGCCCCTGGCATCCTGCGGCCGGGGAGCGCATCGAGCGACGAGTGCAGGAGCTGCTCCAGGGTGCCCTTGCCCTCCACAATGGTCGGAGCGCAGAGCTTGCAGAGCAGCCACATCTGCTTCCAGGTCCTGGGAGGGGGGCATCTTCTCTGAGATCAAGTTGTGGGCTGCTCTGGGCATATGATAATAATAGTGATAATAATACTAATAAAAATTATAATAACAATATTATTGATATATATATATATATACTCACTTTCAGGAGAGGCCGCCTCGCCGACAAGCCGAAGTACTTCTTGGCATGCTCCTCCCAGCTTCTCGCACCGCACGACAGGCTCACAAGCGACTTTTCGAGTGCCCGGTGCCTTGTAGTTCATCCGGCTCCGACGATAGATGTCTTCTGCCTCGTCACCATCCCCAGTCCGGTCATCGTCCAAGACCTTCCAACACGCGCACACACACACACACACACACACACAGAGTCGTGAGCGTGATACGTGCGAACACACGCAGGCGGGTGAGCTTGTGTCGCCACTGCGCAGGTTTTCCGGCCACCCGCCCGGACCCCCAAGGCTTGCCCCGCCTGCTCGTCGTGACGCTGCGGGGCCTCAGAAGTCTTCTCGGTGGGAGCTGGGCTTTGCAAAAAGAACTGGTCAACCGCAGGGGGGCCGACGGAAGCAGACGGAGCGCTCTCCCTCTGCTTCTCGTGATACTCCTGCCAAAATGCTATAGTGCATGCTTACTGGCAGTAGCATGAGTCGAAAAGGGTTTTTAAAAACCAAAAGAGGGTTTTTAAAACCCTTTTGTTTTAAACCCTCTTTTGGGCAAGAAGCTGGCTGTCCTTGACGGTTCGGATTGCCTCCTCGATCTGAGAGTTGCTGTCATTGATGAGTTGGGTCAGCAACTGTGCGCAGCAGCAAGGACCGCAAGGTGCTTCTCCTAAACCCTAAACCCTAAACCCTAAACCCTAAACACTCTGTGTTTGATACTGTCTTGGCCTTCAGGAATCTGTCGTTGCCCTCACCGTTGATGAACTGCTCAAGTACCTGAGGCAGCCAGGGCCGCAACGACGAGCCTGTACGCCTAGGGGAAGAAACCATCACGCTGCAACCCCAGAGATTCACCCAACACCAGCTTTCAAGCAGCTCGATACCATTCGACATGATTCGGAATTCTCAAGAGCAGTGAAAGGGGGTTTACGATAAATTGGGGACCCCTAATCGACCCCCAAATAGAAGGATCCCCTTATACTACCAAGGACCCCAAGAAAATACCCCCTATTCTCGTACACCCCAAAAAGGCGAAAGGCACCGCCAAAAGACACCCAAAGACTGTGAAGCTCCGCGCTCGGCCTGGCGATGGCCCTCTGTCTGCAAGGCCAAATCGAACAGGTCCATGACGGGCACCCGAAGCTGCCGCAGGTTTAGGGTTTAGGGTTTAGGGTTTGGGTTTAGGGTTTAGGGTTTAGGGTTTAGGGTTCAGGGTTCAGGGTTCAGGGTTCAGGGTTCAGGGTTCAGGGTTCAGGGTTCAGGGATTTTTGTGCTGGGGTTGATGACTTGTGGCCCTGAATCTGGCACCTCATACTTGTACCGGTACGAAAGGTCGTAATAGCTCATGATGGCTTTCTCCACCGCAATGAAGACCTCTGTGTCAGACAACAAGCCACGCTGGGCTGATTCCGGCCCTCTGACCTGCATCTCTGTCTGGGCATCGCACATTGACCAGGCATGGGATGAGGTGCTTGTCGAGCGGTGGCACATTTAGCCGGTCCTCGCAGGCCACGATTTCCCAAAGAAGGTTAGGCACCCTGCGGGTCAGAAATGCCGCGCGGTCCCTCCAAGATCGGAAGGACATGCAAAGCCGATGAAGCAGCTTCACCTCTGCTGGTGCCAGGAGTTCTGAAGATGAACCCCTTTGAGCGTTTTCAAGGCCCAGGCAGCTCGCCCGCGCAAGGAGGGATCTCTGACGTGGTCTTCGGAGGCCATGACCTGAGGCGAAACCGAAACTAAGAGGAAGACGATTTTGGAACATTCCGAGCGAAAGGCGACGCAGAGCGTCGTCAGGACTGGATCAGGATCCAGGTGCACGAACAGCCCCGTTGGTATACCACCAGCTGCAAACAGGGCCGGCATGTGAAAGCTACGACATTGACGTAATGGTAGACTGCTGTCAGGCACACAATGACATAAGGACCAAACATTTGCTCCTGTCGCGGTCACGGTACAAGTCACAAAGCTCGATGACGTTTTCCAGAACCTCGGTAGTCGAGCCGCACAGTTGAAGGAGGACGGGGCGGCAAGCAGCACCGGCGGATCGATCGAAAGCATGGGCTGCGTGGTACTCCAAAGTATGAGGAACATATGAATATATATATATATATGTATATATATATGGTCACCCCCCCCAATGGACCCACCGCGGGCCTTGATCTTTGCAAAAGTACCGCAAATACCGATAAAACCTATGCTGTCTGGTGATTTTCCGGTGACCGGATTTTTGACTGTATTCCTTAATTCACTCTCTCACACACACGGATGGTTTTTCTTTCTGTTGGCTTTTGTTTATAATTTAAGACTTAGGCATTTAAACCTAAGCTTGCAAAAAAACCTTGACCTTGAAACCCTGTAGGGTTGAGGTTTCAAGGTTAAGGGTTTAAGATTTAGGCATTTGAACCTATGCCGGCAATTAAACCCTAAGCCCTTAACCTTTGATTTCTATAGGGTTAAGATTTTTACAGGTTTAGGTTTCAGATGTAGGCATTTAAACCTAAGTCTGCAACTAATTTTAAACCCGTAACCTTTAAACCCTATAGGGCTAAGGTTTAAAGGCTTAGGGTTTAAGATTTAGCCATTTAAACCTGTAGCCAAGCCCTTAACCTTTAAACCCTGCAGGGTTAAGATTTTAAAGGTTTAGGATTTAAGAGTTAAGCATGTAAATCTCAGACTTCAATTAGTTTTAAATCCTTAACCTTTAAACCCTGTTGGGCTAAGGTTTAAAGGTTTCGGGCTTAAGATTTAGGCATTTAAACCGATTCCGGCAAGTAACGCTAAGCCTTTAACCTTAAAACCGTATAGGGTTAAGATATTTAATGGTTTAGGGTTTAAGTTTAAGGTTTAGGTATTCAGACCTATGCCGGCAGTTCATATTGAACCCTTAACCTTAAACCCCATAGGGATAAGATTTAAAGGTTTAGGATTCTTTACTTAGACATTTAAATCTAAGCTTGCAATTAAACCGAAACCCTTAACCTTTAAAACCCTATAGGGTGAAGGTTTAAAGTTTTAGGGTTTAAGATTCAGACATTTAAACCTAAGACGGCAATTAACAATAAGCCCTGAACTTTTAAACCCTATAGGGTTAAGGTTTACAGGTTTGGGGTTTAAGATTTTGGCATTTAAACCTAAGTATGTATAATTTGTCACCCTTAACACCCTTAAACTTTGTAGTGTGAAGGTTTAAAGGTTTAGGGTTTAAGATTTAGACATTTAAACCTAAGCCCATAGAGTCTAAACCTTAAGGGTTAAGGTTTAGGCATCTATTCCTTAACCCTAAACCCTCTCTGGTCAGGACCCTAAAGCCCTCGGCAATCAAGCCTAAACCCTTGACCTTCAAACCCCATAGGATGAAGGTTTGAAGGTTTGGGGTTTAAGGCTAAGGCATTTAAACCTAGAGGGCATTTAAGCCTTAACCCTAAACCCTAAACCCTTCAAGGCCAGAACCTTAGCACCCTATATGGATCTAGCACCTGCAGGTATACATCGGTTTTTAAACCATTACACCCTGTAAGAAGGTTTAGGGTCTTTTCGGGGTCTATCTCTAAATTTCCCACGGGGTTAACCCCGAAGGGTTTAAAAGTTAAAGGTTTAGGATTAAAGTTTAGGCAATACGTAAAGGATTAGAAGTCTTCTCCTGGTAAAACCATCTTTTCTCGAGAAAAAGATGGTTTTTCGAAGGATGGCTCAAAACCACCTTTTTCTCAAGAAAAAGATGGTTTCCAACCAAAAAACCATCTTTTTCTCGAGAAAAACAAAAAACCAAAAAAACCAAAAAAAAACATCTTTCCAAAACTATGGGGCTGGGGCCTCCAAAAGATGGTTTTTTTGGTTTTCTCGAGAAAAAGATGGTTTTTTGGTTCGAAACCATCTTTTTCTCGAGAAAGATGGTTTTTGGAGGTCTTCTCCTGGTAAAACCATCTTTTTCTCGAGAAAATGATGGTTTTTGGAGGTCTTCTCCTGGTAAAACCATCTTTTTCTCGAGAGAAAAGATGGTTTCCAACCAAAAAACCATCTTTTTCTCGAGAAAACCAAAAAAAAGACCAAAAAAAGATGGTTTCGAACAAAAAAACAGAAAACCAAAAAAACCAAAAAAACCATCTTTTCCAAAACTATGGGGATGGGGCCTCCAAAAGATGGTTTTTTTGGTTTTTCGAGAAAAAGATGGTTTTTTTTCGAAACCATCTTTTTCTCGAGAAAAATGATGGAGAAAAAGATGGTTTACCAGGAGAAGACCTCCAAAAACCATCTTTTTCTCGAGAAAAAGATGGTTTTAGAAAACCAGGAGAAGACCATCTTTTTCTCGAGAAAAAGATGGTTTTACCATCTCTTTTTCTCGAGAAAAAGATGGTTTCGAACCAAAAAAACCATCTCAAAAACCATCTTTTTCTCGAGAAAAAGATGGTTTCGAACCAAAAAAACCATCTTTTTCTCGAGAAAACCAAAAAAACCATCTTTTGGAGGCCCCAGCCCCATAGTTTTGGAAAAGATGGTTTTTTTGGTTTTTTTGGTTTTTTTGGTTTTTTGGTTTTTTGTTAGTTTCTTGTTTTGTTGTTGTTCCCTTGATCTGGCTAGGACTCGGATGCCACCCTCGGTGGGTCCATTGGGGGGTGTGAGCATATATATATATATATACTATATATATATATACTATATATATATATGTACTATAATATAATACATATATATGTATAATTAACAGAGACCCAATACAGCCCACGACCAAGATCAATCCTGATTCTCTAAGCCCTAATTAACCTCCTTTCTAAACTGGTGAGATTGTCTTGACAGGGTCCGCACGGAACTCGGCACCACGTGCCAAGTAGGACCCGGCTGAGGGGGAGGGAGCGCCTCGCATACTTGGGCTGAGGGAATGGGGTTTAGGTGGGATTTAGGGTACCCTAAACCCTAAACCCTAAACCCTAAAAGCCCCCAAAAATGCTGAAAAAAAAACAAAAAATGCAACCAAACCCCCCCAAAAAAAAATCCCACATGGTTTCCGCCTGATGATCTCCCGCAGCCGCGGTCTGCAGAAATCTGAAGGTCAGGTCTACGAGATGGCCGAGGCGTTCCAGGAATCTCGGCTCCTTTCCCAAAGCGGGTTTAGGGCTTAGGGGTTTGGGGTTTGGCATTTAGGGTTTATGGGGTACCGGGCTAAGGTTTTACAGCTGAGGGATGTGCGATATGTTGTATCCCACAAGCACGAGCAAACGCGCCGTCACAGAAGCATACGCCAGCGTGCGGCAACCGGCGATAGCGTGCACGTACGGCACGACAGTAGCGCATCTTGGCGCTCTGTGATCTAAGCCGAATTACCTTTGAACCCCCCACTGGGCATCCATCAAAGTCGATGCCATTGCCGTGCCTGCCCCCTCTCAGCTCCTTTCATATCCTTTCCTCGCCTTTCCTTCTCTCCATTTGTTTCCTTTTTTGAGAGGCTGTGACTGTGAGATGCTCATGAGCAACTCAGCCAAAGGGAAGTGGCAGCTTGAAAGGCAAACAATGGAAAACCTGTTCTCATCGACTTCCGTCCTTGAGGGAAGCCTCGGACAGCAGGTACTCACGCCAGGCAGTGTCCGCAATTTGGCGGTCCTCGTCAGCTTTCGGCCAATGGCTGCAAAACTCCAGACCCTAACCACTTGCGCTGCATCCTTGTCGTAGAAGACCGACGCAATGCCCTGCCATGCGTGGAATGCCTCCTTTGCCACGGGCATGAGCCTTGGCCGCGTCCATGCAGTGCTGGTGGACTCTTAGCTTGGGGGTTGGTTGATCTACATGTTGAGTCCTTGCTGGGTCTCTGTTACCAGCTATCAAAATATCGAAAAAGTTCTTCGTGTTCGGAAAGAGTTTGAACGGCTTCTGAGGAAGCTGAGGCAACGACAGCGACCCAATTCCCTTCGTGGCAAGCCAGAAGATCTGACGACGGCATGTGCAGCAGGTACTATAGGTACTGTTTGGGGTTCGGTTGTGTTGGCAACATATGAAGCAGGGTTTATATTTCTGCTTTTGGTGAGTGTGTGTAAGGTTCCTTTTTAGGATTGGTGAGTGCACACCTTGCTGTCCTTTTGGGGGTACAAGAAATATACCCTACTTCATATAGCAACCGCTACCACAAGAGGTATCAGGTATCGGCAATGCCGGCCATGGACGTCCGAGGTTTGCAGGGCCCTGGCTTTTCCACCCCCCCACGCCCCCACCCCGTTTCGTTCATTTTGTTGTCAAATCGAGGACCGGAATCTCTCGCGATGAGAAGGGTTCCTAGGCCGGACCCCACAGGCCCCCCCTCCCAACATGCAAAAATCTAACAACGCACGCATTGTCGTTAGTCGACTGCCCACTTGCTGTATTGCACAAGATCTCTTCCGAACCTGACCTAGGACCTGTCTGAACCCCCCCTTTTAGGGACACCAATCAAGCCGGAACCCCAACCCTAAACCTTAAACCCCAAACCCCAGAGATATATAGTAATATAGGAATGTGGTCATATAGAAATCTAGGAGTCTAGCGATATCACAATGTATCGGAATATAAGAATATAGGAATATAGCAATATAGTTCCATGTTGTAGTTGTATAGCAATACAGCAATATAGTTATTTCGCAGTACAGTAATATTGGAACCCTCAGTCGAATCCCTACGAAACAATGCTACTGCCAGTGTAACGTCCTAAGCTGGAGGCTTAGGAAGTCAAAGCTTCAGAACTTGTGGTTTAAGTTTAAGCTAGGGCTTTAGGGGTTAGGCTTCAGGGCTTGTAGAGTTTATGGGACTTACCAGGGCTTTGGGCTTAGGGTTCAGGGTTTCAGGAGGCCGACCCGCCTACACCCTAAACCCTAAACCCTAAACCCTAAACCCTAAACTTTTCAAACCTAAACCCTAAACGCCTCGGACTTGAAGAGGGTCTTGTCGCTCAGGGCGGCTGTGTACGTTGGCTCCTGAAGGGCTCCACGTCCCCAATTCCACCCCCGAAAGAAAAAAAACAGCCCTTAATAGGGATTAGGGTTTAGGGTTTAGGGTTGAGGGTTTAGGGTTTAGGGGGGTAATAAGGGGTACTATACTCATAAGATAAACATGAGAAAACACAGTATCTGATGGAGCGAAGCGCCAGGGGCCGGGCCGATTTCGCCCTCTCCGACGCCGCCTCGACCTGCTCCTTCTCCCCAAAGCGAGCCTTGCAATCTCAGGGCTCCGTAGGGTTGAGGGGGTTTAGGGTTTAGGGTTTCGGGTTTAGGGTTTAGGGTTTAGGGGTTTCGGGTTTAGGGTTTAGGGTTTAGGGTTTAGGGTTTAGGGTTTAGGGCTTTGGGCTTTTTGGGTTCTAGGGCGCTGGGGGTTCTTGGGGCTCCGCGTTCTGGGGGGCTCCAGGGGGTTCGAGGGGTTCGAGAGTTGGGGCTTAGGAATCTAGGATTCTGGGAGTTCGGTTCTGGAAGCTAGCGTTCAGGGTTTAGGGTTTAGGGTTTAGGGTTTAGGGTTCAGGGTTCAGGGTTCAGGGTTCAGGGTTCAGGGTTCAGGGTTCAGGGTTCAGGGTTCAGGGCTCAGGGCTCAGGGTTCAGGGTTCAGGGCTTTTGGAAACTCAGCTTCGGCCTAGGCTTCGCTGAGGGTTCAGGCCTATCGGGGTTGGTGGCTCAGCTGCCGACATCACACCTTCCCGCAAGCACTCCGCCCGCCTCCTTTTTGAAGTTTCCAAGCAGCTGCGGGACGTCTTCTCGCAATGGGAAGAAGACCTGAAAGGAAGGCGATGGTCGACGATGTTCAGACACAACAGTCAATCGCATCCTCCTCATTCGCTTCCCTCTCTTCCGTGCGTCAACAAGCTGCTGGTGTGGCCCTCGCAAAAACGCAACACCTGGGGCCCGCGGCGGCCTTTCTTTCGTGGAGAGCTTCAGCGAAACAAACAAAAAAGGTTTCAACACGGTAGCGGTTTTTTCCGTGCATAGCTGGGGGGGGGGGGGCAAATGTTAGCCCCACAGCCCATCGATAAGAAGAATGTTCCCCCCACACATGGAACATGCTGAGTTCAGGGGCCGAGATGGTGGAGGCGTGCTCTGACTTGATGGGCTTGATCAAGTGCAGTAGCCTGAACGTCTCCCGCCCTATACTCCTAACGGTTGCCTTTGCTTTGCTGAAGAAAGCCCTAAGTTCTCGACAGCGTGAATGTGTTCAAGGCCATACCGCTCGTTGGGAAACCTTGAAGACGTGCATGAATAGCCTCCGTCGCAGCATGCCATGTGAGTCCGAGCAAACTGTCAGCAACACGAGCGCTGGCCTGCAGAAGAAGCAAATTCTTCAAGGACTTCTCAAAAGAGCCAGGGTCCAGCTGCTGCATGTAGTCAATCACGTGATTGCCATACTGGGGCCAGAAGTTAAACCTGCACTACACCGGCATGGGACACGCATCAAGCGAGAACGTTCTGGCCACAATATGCCACACTGCACACAGACATGCTGGGACACGGGCCCCTCTGGTGCCGGCTGACCTTGCCGACCTCGAGGCTCTGCTGCCGTGATCAGTGCCTTGGGCCGTGCCATGTAAGCGCAAAGCCGACAATGTGCGCTTCGGAGAGAGATGCAGAGAGCCTGAGGCGTCAGAGCCTTGCAGCTTGGGCTCATACTCCGAGCCACTCGAGCACGGCCATGCGTGGCTCGTCCTGGACATGGCCACAATCTTTGAGTTGTGTCGAATAATGTTGAGTTGCAACGATGCACCGAGTCGCAGACCCCGGCTCTGAGAAGGATATCAACGAATTCGGCGGCCTGAACTCAGGATTGGGTGCGCTCGAGAGGCTCCAGACGACTCTGCTGCAGAGCCTGGTCTTGCGAACTCGTGAGCTTGGTCTGCAAGCCTGACACGAGGGTCTCAGAAGCCGTGCCGAAGAGCCTTGCAGAGCCTCACACGTCCTCGCAAAGCCCTAGGCATGCTCCTCCCCCGCCCCCGCCTTTCTGCAGTCCCTCGATCCGCCCACGCGTCGCGCGCCCCAGGCCTTCCCACTCTTTGGAGCCCGCCTGGCAAGAGAATCCCTGGAGCTCCGGCTGGCAAAAGAAGGGGGCCCAAAAATGTTGCGCCATGTTGTGCCCTTTGAAGCCTCTGTGAGATGCGCTTTCGACGGTGGCATCAGCGCGCCGTCCAGCGCAGCTGGGGACAGTGCCCAACCAAGCAGAGTATTCTCCTGTAGGGCGTAGACTTCGTGGATGCAACTTGGACACTTCACTGCACCGTTTGTGAAGTTCGTCGGGGCTGGCCTGAAGGAAGAGGCCGTCCATCTGTTTGGCGATGACCTCCTTCTTGCGGCCTCTCCAGACCTCTGTCACAGGTCATGCCCACATGGAAAACAAAAGCAGAAATAGCACATTATACCACTGCCCACCACGAGCAGCTGGCAAACTTGGGCTCGAAGGGAGGCTTCCAAATCGCCTGCAAAAGGCAAAAGGCAACACCGTCATGAAGCCACATCAGCTGGCGGACCCGTTTATGCGCTTGTTGCAGCCCCGGGGACCTCCTTGAGGGGTGCGCCCACCAGGGCGCTGATGTACTTGCTATCCTTCTTATCTTTTCTGGCTCTCAACCTGGCATGGACTTAGACGTGCCTCGACTGTCTGTCCACACGGTACTGCTGTCTTCTTCAGGCACTCGGTAAGGCGCGCACACGTGGATCAGCTGACTGAACTGCTGGCTGCGAAGGTCGTTCAAAGTCCTCGGATCGTCTATGCTCCGTTGCGTCTGTGCAACCCGGTGTGTGGGTGTGTAGTCTGCATCCCCATGTCTTGCCTAGGAGCATTCGCAACAGGCAGGTCCAAACAGGCACAAACAGCTCCGAGTAAGGACGGCACCGACCTCTGAGCTGCTCGGCGAGCTTTGACACGAGTGCTGCGGGAACAGCTTCATCCTTGCGACTCGCGCGTGGACCCTGGAACACTGTACTGTTCGAGGTTGCATGATTCACTACGTTTCACTACTACTTACTACTTGTAGCCTCGGCCGCCGCAACCAGAAGCTCGTTCAGGAGCCTGCGGTGTCCAATCAAATCCCATGCTCTTTCATCCCCCTTCTCAGGCGCACTGCCTCACTGGCACGCGGCCATTCATCAGAGCTAGGATCAAGGCCACCTGGAACCATCAAAAGCGCAGAAGCACAGGACAAAGCTTCCACAGTGTCTTCCGTCCAGTTCCACGCAGTCCCGCGCCTTTTGCTCGGAAGAGGCGGCTAGGAGCTGTGCCAGGGACGCCGTCAGGACGGCCTTTCAGAACTGCGCGATGATGCGGCAACACGTGCGCCCACGTACATCTGCGCTGTGCCATCTGCGTTGCGCCTCCTGGAAAGGTGCGATGCCATCCCACGTGGAGGGCACCGTACCACCCTCCTGCCAAGGCTTGCTGGCCAAAACATCACCAAAGGCAGCCAGCCCAAAACAATAAGCAGTTTAGTGTTGCAACATGACAAGCATCGCGACATGGCCTCGCATCTTCTCCAACCCCTAAGGGCAAAAGTACGCACAGCTCCGAAGCTGCGCTCTCCCAGCCACGAAGCACCTGCACGAATGGCCTTCGCCTTTTTCGAGGCTGCGGCTGGGCCATGAAGAGCATTGCTTCCTCCAGGCCCCGTTCGCGGGCTAGGCGAGTTGCCTCTCTGGACACACAACCCTCTGCAAAGCCCCAGGCGCTTCCGAGGCGGTTCCCAAGAGTTCAATACTCAATACCGTATGCCCCTTCCTTTGCTAAAAGCATGTCTCCAAAAACTAAATAGGGATCCATACATACGGAATCATGCGTACATGAACGAGGTGTGCTGTTCTGAAGGGGGCATTATTGGGCTCTCTCTGGGCTTCCAGAGCCCTGCAGACTGCCTCGGCATCCAGGAACTCACCGACCTCCGGTTGCCACGAGAAGATGTCAGAAAAAAACAAGCTCTTTACACTCTGCTTCAATTGTCTGGGGCCTTTTGGGGCTTCGCGCGAATCTACTGCCGACACGACGCTCCAATTTTGTGCTGTCCGAGGAGCATTGGCTACGCTGAGCTTCTGCGCAGGCGCCTGCGCGGGCTGGAGCACCTGCGGCAGTGGCTTCGGGTCAGGATGCCGCTGGAGAGGTGTCGACGAAGACACTTTGCATATCACTTTGCTCAACACTTCGGCCCGCCTTCATGAGCATGAGATGCTCCCTCTCGGTGGATACCGATGGGGCCGATGCTCCATCCATCTGCTCAGAGATGCGAGCGCACGCGACTCTCCCTCTTGCTGATGGCTGCTGCAGATGCCTCCTTTTGCCGCTTGACCTGTGTTGCCGGCCTTGGCGTTGGACAAGCGATCTTGGGACATGGGCATCCAGCGGAGAAAGAAAAAAAGCAGTGTGGGCCAAGGCGGGTGCTCCTGCCCTGACGGGCCGCGCTTCATACACCGCCTGAGCTTCTCTGCCTATGCCGCATGCCTCTAAAAAGCTCTTGACCATCCTTGACCATTGCAATGCTGTCGAGTCACACAGGGCGGCGAAGCGAGAATTTGAGGCTGCAAGTGACCCACTGTAAGCCGAGCCGGATGTGGGCAGCAAGGTGGTCACATATGCAGAGCCACAAAACTACACAGCCTTGCAGCATGCTGCAAGGCAACACTTGCACTCAAATGCCCATGATTGCAGCATCGAGCCTCCACTTGAAGCAATTGCCACACAGCACCAGTCCACAGCTTCTACAGTGATATCTTCCTCGGGTATTTGTCGGCATTGAACAGCAGGTCGCTCTGCCACCAGGAGCGTTACCGCGCCACAATGTGGCACATGTTGTGATTCCGAGCCGAGTGCGAACAGTGACGGAGAAGAGAACCTAAGAAAGCAAGAAAACAAGACCAGATCATTGCAAGCACGTCGAGGAGAAACCGTGCTTGCCCATGAGCACCGAAAGGAGGATGCCTTGCAGCTGTGGCATCGCGGGGCCAAGTGGTCCGGCACGAAGAATGGAGGATGCGTTGCCTCAAGAGACTTAAAAGCACAGAAGCGATCCTAATATTGATTGGGGCCCTATATCTACCCTTTAAGGGATTATGTGTGGTACCTCCTTCCCCCATTCCCTACTAACCAACAGTAAGAATCACAAGCCATTGGCAGCTCAGCAGCTGGGATCGAGCGGGTGTTGAAGAAGGCCTGCTCCCTGTGCAGCGTCTCGCGGTCCTGGCTTGTCTGCTCTTGCTAGGCTAGGCTCTGCTCTTGTGCGCTCTCTGACCCTCTGCTCCGCGACAGCTGCCGTGGATACAGTTTGCAAGTGCCACGTCAGGGCTGGAGCCTCCGTCGTGAGCTGGACGGAGGACTCCTGCAAAGTGTCCACACACACCCACGAAGCATCCTCTGTACGGAGGTTTTGCAAAGAGCGGTCCTGAAAGCGGAATCCGTTTGAGACCACGAGGCAGGACATCCAGCGCTTTGCTGCCAAGTCCTTGCAACGCGCGATTTCTGAAAAGATTCGGGCTGGGCCTTTAAGGATGTCCTCGTGACAGCCTAGAAGAGGATCCGCAAGAATAGAACACCCCTTACACAAACATACCGGTCGTGCTGGCATGGTCGTTCACCGACATTCCCCTTGAACTTCAGTTGCATCTGTGGCCAAACATGCGCACTGTCGCTGTATGCAGGCCTCAGCCGGAATGCTGCATGGCGCACAGCAGATAAGACGCACTATGACTATGACAGAGTGCGAGCAGGACGACAACAAAGTCGCACGACCAAGCACCATGTACTTTACTCTACTGCAGAGACTCTGGTTACCTGCACCGGTCCTTCTTGGATGTATCCACCGCTTTCAACACATCGAACTGATGCTGACTCCTCACATGCCAGAAGGGTTTAGGGTTGAGGGCCAGTTTAGGGCTTAGGGTGAAGGGTGCAGGGTGTGGGGGTTAGGGTTTAGGGCAAAAGCCGGGGCACCGGAATGCCAGGTTGGCCCGGCCGTTGACTAGCAAGGCCGTCGCTCTCGCGTCGAGCCTGAGCAAGCACGCCAAGCACGCACAACGCTGTACAACTTTTGGGCTTTAGGGCAAACGGCCGAGCATGCAAACTGCCACTGCAAAACGCCTGGAGCACGCTTCAAGGATCGGAGGCCACTCGAAATTATCCACCTGGTCATTCGGAACTCTGGGACTCTGGGAAATTCTTAGGGCACCCGGTGCAAGCTCCATGAACTCGCCTGGTTGACATCGGTCTCGGCATGCTGCAGCAGCTGCAGAATCACACTGTAGTGAGCCTCACAAGTCGCTGTAGAATCGACGGCGCTCTGAAGCGACCCCAACATCCCCAACACTACTGCCACCCAACATCAAGTGCACCTTTGACACTGCGAAGTGCAGCGGTGTCCAACCTGTCGTCTCCTGATGCTTAGAGATCAGATGGAGCGCCAAGAGATAGGGAAAGAACAAGTCCCAGTTCCGATGAACCACAGTTGGGTCCTCCTGCGAATTGGGATGAGACTTGTTGTCCAGCAACACCTGCACCAGTCCTGTCGACGGGCTCATGCTACGACCCTGGGCCGCACTGATCGGAGATGTGCGGGCACTTGCATTTCGCAAGGCCGGGGTTCCACGCCCAGATCACCATTCTGAGCCGCAAGATGGAGGGAGGTCTGCCCTCGCATGTCTCGGGCCTCTGTCCACAAAGGCAACGAGAATTCTTGGCTCACACCGTTCACAGCGTTCTCGGCCTCGAGATCGAAGGTGTCCTTGGGGCAGGCCTCGCAAGACTTCCGCGCATCACATAACCCAATATACACATATACCTGAACATATACACATATATAAATATAAATATAAATATAAATATAAATATATATATATATATATATATATATGCTCCGTGTTGCTTCCTCAATGGTACCCTAAGGCTCCGCACCAGGAACCCAACAGGAACCATTATCTAGAGAAAAATGCAGCCACATCCAGACAGTAGACTGTAGCCCAAGGGCCGCACCGAAAGCAGGAAGGAGAGGATGTCAGCACCGGGGCTGACTGCATGTATGCCTTGGAAGGCATAGATGGGTTCAGGGTTCAGGGTGGCATAATCTTTGATTGGCAGTATCTCTCTGGAAGTAAAGGCTACGGCCTTTGCACAGGATGTGCAGCAGCGTGTCCTCGTGATCACTCCACTCTCAAAGCTGGATGCAGCTGCAAACAACCTCACCGCTTTGTCACTGGGTCGCATCCCGTGGCTCCCAAAGTTGAACCCGGCATCCTGGTCGTTGTTGCGCATCTTCCCGAGAACGGTCAGCCTGCAGGCTGCGCGCGGTTCCGCACTGAAGAAACATGCCCCGTTTTTTGGTTGTTCTGTACGTCGCCTTACATTATAGTGCATCACATCGCGCTGGCGCGCGGAACGAGGCAAACGCAAGGACCCAAACGCAAGGACCCAGCCCTTGAAGGGATCCTAGTTAAGAAAGCTGGCCTGGATACAAGCGTGGACGATGTTACTTGTGAACATGCCCAAACAGACAAACCACGGCGCGGGCGAAACCACCCTGGCATGCCCGACACTGTTGAGAGTCCTACAGCACGCCCGACACCCGGAGGTGCAGGATGCGTCCACCCACTCCTTCTGGTGGGGCGAACCCCCGACACCAGCAGGAGGCTCCAGGGTCCCGCGAGACCTCCGCCGTACTGCCGATGGGCCGTAACAGTATGTACGATAAGGCTATGTGCGAGCAGCTTGACGGACCCAAGCGGAGGCCAAGTGCGAGAAGACCGGCCGGGCATAGTGGGCAAGCAAGGGCAGGCGAGGTAGGTGCGCAACTTGCCGTCACAATCGCACCGGTTTGCGGGTTTTGCAGCAGAGTGGAGGCCGACTGCGCACCGTCGGGCCGGCGCAGGAAAGCTCGGGCGCTGTCACGCTGAAGCGTGACACTTAGGCGCAAGAGCTGCTCGGCACTTCACGTCCCAGCTGCCACATGATGACTCCGCAATGAGGACAGGAACTGCAGCCCTTGGTCTTGGCAGAGGGCCGGGGCGGGCGCATGGGCTCCGCGTAAGCCATCGGCGGCAGAGGCAGCCGGCCACCGGCCACAGCCAGGTCAAATACCGCAGGCCGTGTAGCCCCCAGCTAGGCACGAAAGGTCGGCGGCCTTCTTGGACGGAGTCTCCAGTCGCACCTGCCTAGTGTATATCATGCCATACGACGTTACACTGCATTCTAACCTGTTATTTTCCTGCTACGTTTCATTGCATTGCAAGAGGAGCGCGTACCATCTGGAAAGCCCGCAGAAACCAACACGGAAATCCGCGCGTGAAATGGGTTGCCCTGCGCCTGTCTTGCGGCAGGTTGCTCACCATCAGCCTGAGGAAGTCCTCAGTTTCGACTATTTTTTCACCTAAACCCTAAACCCTAAGCCCTGAACCCGAAACCCTAAATCCTAAGCCCTAAACTCTAAACCCTAAACCCTCCAAAACTCAGGTTTAGGGGCTCTCAAGCAAGGGCTGAAAGAGAGGGGCTGCCCAAGGCCCCGGCCTCATTGCAGACCAGGTCTGGGCTCAGGAGGATGTGGTGGTACTTCTCGTTGTCCAGGACTTCCGGTATGAGCTCCTGCTGGGTTTTGGGGTTTCTGGTTTGGGGTTTAGGGGTTTTGGGTTTGGGGTTTAGGGTTTAGGGTTTGGGGTTTAGGGTTTAGGGTTTAGGGTCTAGGGTTTAGGGTTTAGGGTTTCGGGTTCAGGGTTTAGGGTTTAGGGTTTGGGTTTGGGGTTTAGGCTACGGGATCCACCATACTGCGAGCCAAAGTCGGCGCCCATGTGAGCCCGTGCAGGATTCCCAGCGAAGGCTCTCCTGGGCTTTAGGACACCCGACAGTGGGCCTTCGCGTCCCATTTAAGGGAAGGGGGTTGGTCCTGTTTATAAGGTGCCGTACTCTATAAGGGGCCCCGAAAAGGAACCCGAACTTCGAGAACTGCCCACCATAACTTCAAGGCCCCCCGCACGCCAAGAGGCCCCCCAAAGGAGAGAGTCCTTGACCCATGCTTTGGACAGAAGGTATGGGAGGCGCTGCTTTGGCCTGGCAGGATGGGCTCCCAGAGCCATAGCCAAGATGAGATGTCTTGTAGATCCCCTTGGATTGCGTAAAAAATATCAGTATATATATATACATATGTATATATATATATATATATATATTTGTTTTTTAGTTATTTATTTGTTTATTTTTAACAAAAAAAGAGAGGGAGACTAGAGGTACAAGACAAGGAAGGTTTCCCAAGCAGCCGGCCCCTTCTCCAAGAGCTTGCTGAGGCTGTCGATAAACACTTGCGTTCCTGCAGCCAGCGCGCGTGTGAAGCGGCACGCAGCTGACCAAAGGTTCGGGGTTTAGGGTTTAGGGTTTAGGGTTTAGGGTTGAGGGTTGAGGGTTGAGGGTTGAGGGTTTAGGGTTTAGGGTTTAGGGTTTAGGGTTTAGGGTTTAGGGTTTAGGGTTTAGGGTTTAGGGTTTAGGGTTTAGGGTGTGGGGCGGACGGGGGAACTGGCTCCTTCACCAGCAGGCTTGGCGAAGTTTAGGGACTGGAGTGCGTGGAGCTCTTCCTGGCATGGCAACCGTGAAGCCTCAACCTAAACCTATGTGGGTGGGTGTCAAACTTCTGGTCCCTTTTTGGATCCCTCTTATCATGCGGCACGTAATAAATAGGGTACCCCAAAAGGCATCATAAATTTGGACAGCCACCCCTGTGTTTTCAAGCCATGCCAAGGGCAGCCCGAGAGAAGTAGGAGTCTTGGCACTTCTCCGTGATCCGCTGCATCTTTGGCCTTCAAACGATTCCATCCCTTGGGTGCCCCTTGTTTGGGGGGGTTTTGGGAGTTCCCTAAACCCTAAACTCTAAACCCAAAACCCTAAACCCTAAACCCTAAACCCTAAACCCCAAACCCCAAACCAACCCTTAGCCCTTAACCCTCAACCCTAAACGGTTTTTGCGGAGTTTCCTGGCAGGGGCCTGGAAGCCGTCCTCAGCTGCGGCGCCGGAGCTCTGCCCGGGTCGGGCGGACCTCGGTCTGCTCCCCATGTGGGCATTACCCGCCAAAATAGGGTTTTAGGGTTTTAGGGGTTTAGGGTTTAGGGTTTAGGGCTGAGGGTTTAGGGATTAAGATTTAGGGTTTAGGGTTTAGGGTTTAGGGTTTTAGGGTTTAGGGTTTAGGGTTTAGGGTTTAGGGATTAGGGATTAGGGGTTAGGGTTTAGGGTTTAAGCTAAAGGGTTTAGGGTACCCTCCCTTTTATACCCCAAACAGAATAGAATACCCGAAAAAAAGTGACCCCCAAGCTCTGGAGACCACAATGTGGCACCCCACCCCCCCTGAGAAGGCCGCCTTGTGGTGCAACCGAGCTGGGGCCTGGCATCGGTCGTTGCAAGCTGTGTCCCGAGGTAAAGTGGAGCTTCAGGCTGCGGGAGGCAAGCCCCATGGTGGTTGTCCACTTGGAGCACCGTAAACACAACTTCGATACATCTGGACTGTACGGAGGTTGTCGTTTCAGGGCTTAGGACTGCAGAAGCTGAAGGCTTGTGCTAGGTGCTTTCGGACAGCTTGTTGTTGGGAGACAGCTGTTCAACGTTAAATTTAAAAATCCATTGAACCAACCAAAGGCGCGACATCCTAATAACCTCCGCAGAAAAAAAATCGACATCCTACCCAGAAAGCCACACCGAAAGAATGAACTTAGGAAGCTCTGAGCCTCAAAGGCGTTCTCCCTTCAAAGCAGTGGCGCCACATCAAAAAGCCCTCGACATGTTAAAGTCAAGACTAACAATGGAAGCCCTCAACCCTTGACAAGGCTCAAACAGTACTCCCTGAACTGGGCCAAGCTGGGGCCATCGACCAAGGACAGACGACAAAAGAGGCCAACAGACGCCATGCTGAATGAAAACGATCCAGACATTACCCGAATGCAGTCGGCCTTTCTTTGCAGGGCCTTCAATGTTCTTGGCGATCTCCTGCACTGTACTTGGAGGTTCATGGGTACTTATAACCCCAACTAGCTTATGACCTATTTAGAGGACTTCGGGGGCTTGCAAGTACAGTACAGTTGCAATTGGGGTATAGAAGTACCCTTCACCTCCAAGTGCAACCAGGAACCCGGTAACCCTAAACCCTAAACCCCAAACCCTAAACCCCAAACCCTAAACCCCAAACCCCACACCCTAAACCCTACACCCTAAACCCCAAACCCTAAACCCCACAAACCCCATCATCCCGTGGTGCCTCTATGGGATCGTCTTCGTCATCGTCCACCCTGAAGGTCTCCAGCAGCTCCTCGGTGTCCCTGCACAAAGGGGGGTGTAGGGTTTAGGGGTTTAGGGGTTTCGGGTTTCGGGTTTAGGGTTTAGGGTTTAGGGTTAGGGTTTAGGGTTTAGGGTTTAGGGTTTAGGGCACGTGTTACGTGTTGCTGCAGGCTCTGGGCCAGGGACCGCTTCTTGATGGGCCCACTGTGCGGCGAAGAGACCGTAACTGGCACAATTCGTCCAGAACAAACTGACTCATCTAAACAGCCGGTTCAGTCAGTCCGGGCTTCTGAATTTCTGGGTGGGCGGCCGTCTGGTGATGGCTCGGCGGCTGCACTGACATCTCCCAGAGGCTTGACGGTCTCCTGCACGAAGCCCAAGCAGCATCAAAACACAGAGAGCGCAGAAGCATCCTCTGCCGCCTTCATGTCAGCAAAGCCTTGATGTATTCGGTACCACAACCATTCGTCCTGCTGGCGCTGCAAACAAACTCTACCTAAACCCTAAACCCTAAACCCTAAACCCTAAACCCTAAACCCCAAGCTCTGTCTGCATGAAGTTGGGAGCCAGATGCCGCGTCCTCCGCCTTCCGCAACAGCTTGGAGATGGCCAGGTTGCCACGCGAGACATGCCTGGCGCAGGCTCACCATGCGCTGGCCACCACAAGACTATACTCCCCTTAGAATTTTAATAACTTATATTTGAAACATCCTCATGGGCTTTACATAAACATTTAATAAATTGTATTTGAAATTTCCTCTTGGGTTTTATATAAACAAGAATAAGACATCATTCCCCAAGGGGGATATAGAAAACTCACCACAGCTGCAACGTCGGTAGCCCACCTTGCAGTCCGGCCGTCAACGTTCCGCAGGAACACGTCAGATCCGGCCTGCTCTGATGGCCAGATTCAGATTAGTTAAACACAGCTAAACCTTAAACCCTAAACCCTAAACCCGAAACCCGAAACCCGAAACCCTAAACTGTGAAGGTTGCCAGATTGCAACTCGGGCTCCTCGATGAGAACCTGCACCTGTGTTTGGACTCTCGGAATTCTTCGGATGCTTTCCCTGATTCTCGAGAGCTGCTGCAGTTGCCGCCGAGCACCGCACAACATTGACGTGGCACGCATGGCCAGCCAAATGAAGGGGCGTCCACAGGTGCGAGCCACCCCTGGAGGACCGCAAGGCCGTGCAACGTCAAAACAGTAGCAACGTAGCACGCCAGCAGCACACAGCCGCACACACCCGCCTGAGGTTCAGGTCGAAGGCCCGCGGGCATGTCCTCACTCTGCCTTTCGGTTTCTTGGGCGGCCTGGCATCGGGAGGCGCAGCGAAACTTTGACGACTTTTACCAGCAACCCAGGGACATGAAACCATGTGCAACATGCCGGCGGCACTGGTGCGTGCAAGTGCCCTTGTGGCAGGCGGCTTCGGCCGAGTCCAAGTTACTGTTCAGGCAACAGCTGGACTGCAGGGAATTGTGACGTGCAGGTGCTAGACGAGCTTAGTCTTGAGTCTGAGCTTTTTCGTTGCCTGCGACATGGCAGCTGTTCTCGGTGCTTCAGCTTCGCTGAGGCAGCACAAAGCACAACTTGAGGGTGAACGTGCGATGCATCATCATTCCTTCAACCCCCTTGCCAATCCATGCTCCCACGGAGGGGCCCCGGCACGACAGCTTTATGGACTGAGGACCAAAGCCTGCAGCAGGCGGGTCACCGCTTCATCTTGCAGTAGAAGCCAGAGCGTTCAACACGTCAGAACACGTCCTTCTCTAGGGTACGGCGACAAACAGCGGAGTAACTGGGCACCTGATCCAGTACTCATCAGGACTCCTTGGGGTTCGCACCTCATGGCCGAGCCAGGTTTGGGATCGGGGCTTCTCAGGGTTGCCACAGAGCTTGGGGTAAGTTGTAAAATTGTAAAGGCAAGTCCAGGTCCACGCTCGGAGCTCATGGTCAATCTGCTGCACAGGACTCGGCATCAGCTAGGTCGCTCCCTGAAGCCAAGATATTGTCGAACCAGACATTCCCGATCTTCGCAAAGCAAAGAGGAAGTCTTGGCATTCCGATGAACTCGGCCGACTAGACAACTTCACAGTTGTACCGATTTCGTCCTCGAGGTCTTCATCCGCAGACGCGTCAGCTGATTCCTGTTTACGAGCGGTCGGTCCAGGTGCTGGGGCAGGTAGGGGCAAGGACGTCGAGTTCCGGACGACATACCTGTGAGCAGCTATCGCTCGTTTCAAGTCCAGCTCTTGCTGGCGCAGCGACTCCATTTGCATGCTCAGCTCTTGATGCCCCTGATGCCCCTCCACCCCAGCTGCGTCCGACACGCCTGCTTTCGGCTCCAAGCCCCTACGACTGCTCAAAGCTGCCGACAGCCGGTGCTCTGCCTGCACAAGAGCTTCATTTCTCTCCTGCTCCTGGCTCAGCAGCCCTCGAAGCTCCTCTTGAGCGCGGCTCTGCCGCGCAACTTCGGCCCGCAGGGCTTCAACTTCGCTCTGCCTCGCCCTCTCTTGGCCCCCGAACCGCTGGCACTCCTCCTCAAGCTCCCGGAGCTCCTCAAGCTCCCGGGCGCGGCGCTCGCTGCGCCACCTGAGCTGCTCGAGGCTCGCCTCTTGCTCCGCCTTCCTCTGCTCTTCTTGGACTTGCCAGCTCCGAAGCTCCGAGTGAAGCTCCTTCTGAAGCTCTTGAAGCTCCTCCTGGGCCCGCTGTGTTGAAGCGGCCCTCTCCTCGGCAAGCGACAGCTCCGACACCTCGCAGCTGCGGCTCTCGCGGAGCTCTGCATGGAGCTCGGAAGCCTCGGCCTTGATTTCAGAGACCTCCGCCTGGAGCGACTTCTGATCTGACTTGGCAGCTTCCAGTTCGGCCACTGTTGCCAGTCGCCTCTCTTCCTGCGCTCGCGATTCGGCCACCGTGAGCTCCAGCTTGGCAAGATCACCCTTCCGCTGCTCGTCCTTCAGGACGGCCTCTTGCAGCTGCCGCATCTCCACGGCTGCTACCTCGGCTTCCTCGGACACTTCGGCCTTCAGATCTGCCTGCTTCTGTTCACCTTGGCGAAGGGACTCGCATTCGCGCTTCATGGCCTGCATGGTCTCCTGCTGCGCCTGCATCTCCAGCGTGGCTTGCAGGCCAGCCTCCGTCTGCAAAGCCAGTTGATGCTTCTGCTCAGAAATCTCAAGACTCATGCGATCCTCGGCCTTCTCTATCTCCAGGCTTGCTTGCCGTTGAGCTTCCCGAGATGCCCTCAGCTCAAGGACTTCAGCTTCCAGCTCCTGCCTTTGCCCCGCCCATTCCGCAAATTCTGCCCGCCTGCCATCGCCATTGCCCGTGTCCTCCATGTCGCCACCTAAAGCTGCGAGAGCCTCTGTCTCATCTCTCGCGGACTGGAGCGCCTCTCTGGCTACTGTCATCTCGGCGACCAGGCTTCGTATGTCATCGTGGCCAGCAAGGCTAGCAAGCCCCACTGGCCCCACACTTAAGGGCTGTGACACCGCTGGCTCTTGTGTGTCCTCGCTTGCATTGCTTACGTTGGAGTGCAAGTGGTGCCGCTGTTCCAGGGCAGCCCTGGAGGACTTCAGCGCATCGGCTTGCATCACGCTTAGACGGCCTCTGGTCCGGCTCGTGCGGCCCACACGGGCAGGCAAGGTCAAGGTGGCTTGCGACGCCCGAGGCTTCGGAGCCTCAAGTAGAGCATCACGGTCACCCGCATCTACCACAAGCTCAGGGACGGCATCATCTCTCACGCCAGGGCTGCTCGATCTCGAAGAATCTCCGGGATCGGGCATGGCGTCAGTTTCCGACACCTTTGGATCACATGGGCCACTCAGCTGTGAGGCTCACTGGCCTCCATCTCCGGAAAAGCGTGTCTTTGACAGGCTGCTGGGTGTCACTGAAATCTCGCGGCATCTTCTTTCCAGTCGCTACATGCAGAACTGTGGCATGGTAGCATTCGACAGGGGGACAGCCAAGCTTAGTCGGACTGCAACAACTCAACCTCTTCTACTTGGAGGTGCATGGTACTTATTAACCAGTTATAACTTTACTTATAACCCACTTATAAGACCCTTAAGTGCCCTCAGGTAGGATTCTAAGTACAGTGAACCTCCAAGTACTTTCGCACAGCGTCCTGCCTCAGCACGAATGCGATGCCTCGCAGCTGGCCTCGCACTGTTTGGAGCAGGGTCGAATCAGTCAAGTAGACAGGGGAAGCTGGCAGGGTTTAGGGTTTAGGGATTGGGGTTTAGGATTTAGGGTTTAGGGTTCAGGGTAAGGCACATCAGGCACATCTCGGCTCCCACATTGCCTCTTCGAGCAGCCAGGTGCAACGGCGCCCATTTGTCGCTGTTCATCCTAGGAACATCCACGGCAAAAGTGAGCACACCAATCGCATGCAGGTGCTGGCTACAGCCTGTCACAGTAATCAGAGTGCAGTACAGCCTGGGCGGACAGAGCTCCAGGCATGTTGCAGTCAGCATTGTGCTGCAACAGGATCTTCCCAATCGCTGCGGCTCTCTTGCCACCCTGCGTTCAGTACGAGGATGCAATGACCATGCAGCCATGAGCATGAGAGTCGGCAAAACTGCCTTGTCGAAAACTGACATCAAGACATGCAGAGGCGCATTTCCTGCAAACAGCATTGCCAACGTGAGATGCTGGAGCACGGCGCTTGCTTCCAGCGATATCCAGTGATCCCTCCCTGCCCGTCCATCGGCATCGGTCTGATTGACGTCAGCTTTTCCTCTAATGAGTAGCATCACCTGCCGAGGCATGGGACATTGCCACAAGAGGGGAGCACAAGTCGTCCTGGTTTTGCACACTCTGCATGTCACCGTGCCGAGGAACCATCTGTGGGTCAAAGTTGACGGTGGCCACATGCAGCGGTGAGCCAAAGAGACCACCGCCGCGATTCACGTCAACTCCCACCTGGGCATTAGCTGTCATATGAGATCACTTGGCGTGACATGGCGTTTTGTTGTTTTTACTTAACTTGTTTTGTTAACAGCGGCGTCTGATCTGAGCAGGCAGCACGAACCAGAGCATTGGCTATGTCAGGATGCTCCTGCTTCGAAAGAAGAAGGCGCACAATGACACCCGGGGCCATGCAGGGAGCCACTGAGAAAATCTCGCGCGCCTCACGGACGGCCACAAGCAGCGGCGAGTAGCCCTCACAGTCCAAGGAGTCGCACTTCGACCTCGGAGACACACCCGGCTCTCGCTCTTCAGGCGCTCAGATATTGCAACAGCTTTTGCAGGGGGCTGGAGGCTCCCACCCGTTCTCGGCGAGAGCAAGTGCTACACCCACGTGCCCCTCAAGACACGCCACGTGCAACCTGAGTTTCTGCCCATGTGAAGACCAGTGCGAACGATTGCAGCAGGCATTCTTTCCATTTCTGCTGGCAGGCACAGGCAGCTCCGCAGCAGGGTATTCGGAGTAGGGCTTGCACCGAGTTCTCCTTTTGGAGTCAATAGCATTTGGATCGAAGGCCTTCTGCGAAAACTCCGACAGGACCTGCGGAACATCAATTCTGGAATTCTGGAATGCAACTGCTCAGCACAGACCACTAGGTGACCGTTGCGGTGGGCAGCCTCGATGCAGCTCACACGAGCATCCTGCACTGCGCACGAAAAAAACCCATCAATGCTGCAACATGCCCACAAGACTGATGTGGGAACGAAAGGGTGAGAGCCCCCCCAGCCTTGTCTTTCTTTTCCCGGCAAAGGTCTCTGAGCTTGACGATGATGCGCTGGGCAGTTGGTGGAATGTTGCTGCATTGATTTACATTGCGCATGAAGCGGCCGGCCTGCCACTCTGCTCCCTTGATCACGCGCGGCAGGGGCGGAGTGGTGTACCTGAACCAGCCAATCACTGAACACTCAGAGGTGAAGATCACCCTGGATCTGGCCTGAACCATTCCAGCGCAAGCTCTTGCAAATTCTCCATGGCCCTCGTGGGATCGTGTTATCTCGTTTTGGTTGCAGATGTAGCTCTTCACAGCTCTCTTTCCGTGCTGCCACAGAATGTCATCAAAACTGGAGACTGTCAGCACGATAACCTGAGACATCTGCGACAGGCTGGAGGGTAAGCTTGTGAAGCTGTTGTGGTGCAAGTAGAGGGTTTGCAGCTCTTTGCACCTCAGTTCCAGCGTTTACAGCAGCTGACCACTAGGTTTGCCCAGGAAGTCGCTTCGGGGCGGTGCTGTCCAAGCTCGACCGGAATCTCTTCCAGAAAGTTGTCGCCTGCTCTCGGCATCTCTAGCAGAGCTTGGCAAATCTCTCGTGCCCTTTTGTGCAATTCTTGCGAAGCGCACCCCCACCACCCGAGGCGCCTAGGCTGAGACTCTTCAAGGACTTCATGGAGCCCACGGCCTGGAAAGTCACCAAAGCAAGGGTCCATATGCACCTTGTGCCTAGCAATCTGCCAGGACATGGCTGGCCTTTGGCAACATCTTCAAGAGGTTCTGGCTGAGGGACAGCCCTCTCAGGTGAGGGAGGAGACAGACCTTGGCCATGATCCCTACGAGTATTTCCACTGCACAAACAGACGTCGTGACGTGGTAGCGGGCAGACCTCATCCGGAATCTCTCGCAGGCGGTTCTGATCAAGGAGCAGATCCTGCAATTCTCTACATCCACGCGGCCGCGTTGACGATGATCAATTCTGATGCAAAGTGGCAGCTTACACGCTCCTCCAGCTGATTCATCAGGCGGATGTCTGGAAGCAGCTCCTCGCGGCAAGGCACAGGGCACCGAGTAAGCAAGCCACAGGAAGCTCCAAGCAAGCTCCCAGGTCCTCCAGCGCATTCTTGCGGAGGTCCAACACCTGGCTCCATCTCTCAGCATTTTCACACGAAGAGCCGGCGCTGGTGATGCAGACAAGCAAAGGGCGGCACTTTCACATGCGTAAAAGCACTCAGGACCTGTAGCAGAAGTGTCCACAAGTCTCCAGAAAACTCCACCAAAGGGAACAACAACGTACGACAATGTGTTGCGGTCTTTATGCAGCCCACAGGTTCTGCACACGCCTGCCCCGGAATGGCTGAGATCTTGTGATCCTTGAGATCGAGAACCTCCCATCTTCGCAGGCAGCTCAGAACCGGCGGCGGCACAAGTCCCTCTACAGACTCAAGTGCCGCTCAATGCACGGCAACACTCATGTGTTTCTTTGCTCCTCAGAGTGGAGAGGGATGCCTGCAAATTATGCTGCGAGGCTGCAGTTTCCAGCGCCGCGAGATTCAAGGTACCCAGCCTTTGCTGGCAAAGCAGCAGTCTGTCTTTGATTTCCCATGTACTCATGAACCTTGCCTGCAAACATCCAGCATCTACACGCATACGCCTAGTGCATTTAGTGCAACACTCCGAGGAAGTGGCTTGGCTGTGGGGAGGGACGCGAAGATGCCCTGAGAATAGCATCGACACACTGTGCCTGCCTTGCAATGCACCCTGGACTAAACTGGACTCCCGGACCTTCGCCTCCTGGTTCGCCATAGGTCTTCTGCCTCAAAGGGCTTGGCACGTTTTTTCACGTCTGTGAAATCACTGCTGACCCACGCAGCCCAGATGCTAGGCGATCGATGCCATCGGAACACGGTGCCGCAGCAAAGCAAGTGCCATTGCGACTTCTTCTTCTTGAATTCTTCTAAAGGCTTGGTGGTTAGTCTGATCCACATGAAGCTGCTTGGATTGTACTTCCTTCGGCAACCCAAAGGCATTCAACTGGGTTGCCCGGTTAGTTCTGCAATGGCTGCTCTGGGCTGCGAGATGCTCACCTAAAGCTGTGAGCTCAACTTGCCACGGTGCAGCAAATCGCCCTCCTGGGGTGCGACCTCAACCAGCTGCCACTTAGAGCATGCACGTCTCACCCAGGAGTGATTACGTCTCACCCAGGAGGAGCCATTCTTTTTGAGGTCGGAAGGGCTCCCCGTGCTTCCGAAAAGCAAAGCAGGCGCTGTCGAACCTGGGCCGCGGGCTACGAACGGCCAACTGCAGATCCCTGACATGCCTTTCTGCTACATGCTGCCGCGCGCAGTCCGCGCAAGGAGACACCCAGGGAAGGCACTGCCAAGAGACTGGGCACCCGTGTCAGCACGTCCTTGCAAGGAAGAGGCTTGAAAGAGGCTGGTTCCGGCATGCTCACAGCAGGCCCTGCCGCTCCTGCCCGATCAAGGCACAGGGCTTGACAACCCGCCCAAAAATCCTTGGCCGAGCTTTTGAGCTCTGATTCTTGTCATTTTTGTCGTCATGTTTTTGCCGTTTCTTCTGTTGCAGCGTCCCGGGATGTCCCTGGGAAGCTGGCTGCTCGAAGCTAGCCACGTCGCCGATGGCGACCTTGCAGTGGCTGAACCCCCACATTTCCCTCACAAAGCATAAACCGACTCTTGCCCGCCTCCGTAGGGCCAGCGTCCCACGTGTTGCGAGGGTCCCGCCCAGCACCGCGCAGCTGCCACAAGAGAACAGAGGGCCGGGGAGAGATGCTCACGAGACCTCACCACCTTTCTCGCGCCTGCAGGTTCATCTCCAGGGTGGGCATGAGAAGTTCTTGACCCCGTGCATCAATAGAGTTGACGCCTGCAAAACGCATCTGCAAGATGCAAACAAAAGCGAAGGGAGGAGCCCACAAGCCTGAACAGAGTTGAAGACTGCCTTTCAACTGAGAACTCCGAAGCGCCCGAAGCCCTCAACCCTACCCCCTAAACCCTGTTTCGAAGGCCAGGTTCGGTCATTGAGAGACACCTCTTTGAGGCCAGGTCTCTCACTTCCCAACAAAGGCCTCCCTAGGGTGAGAGAAGCTCCGGCCGGGAGTCCGACTCTTTGATTTGAATCACGGGAGTGGAGCCCACCTTCGGAGAGCTGCGCTTGGGACATCGGCACGCCTCGGAGCACGCACGCGCTGCCCGCCGCGAGAAATGGCAGAGGCATCCCAGGGAATACCTGCACCAAAACCTGAAGGAGTATTCCGGCATGGCATCGTCCTTCCAGGCCACGTTTTGCGCGCTGACGGCCTTGACTGCCCGCAGATGCGCATGCAGACGCTGGACCTCGGACTTGGCCGTCCGAAGCTGGGCCTCAGTCCGCCGAAGCAGCATGGTCTGGTCCCCTGCGTCACGCGCATCACGCCGGCCGTCCCTGGCAGGCGGAGGGGGTATGCGTCGGCAGGCCTCCACGATGTCCCCCTCGGTAATTTCGAGCGATGGGTTGGTGGCGGAAACCACGGCCTCGCGCGCGTCCAAAGACTGCTTGGCAAAGTCGAAGAGGCGCTCGCAGAGCCCGCCGTTCATCATCTCACGGGCTTGCTCCAGGGTGTGCGCCTCGATCACATTTCCCAGGCGTTGGAAATGGTTGGCGGAGAGCTGCGGTGCAAGCTTGAAGCCAGCCCCGCGGACGATCGAGTTCAGGATTTCCGCCAGCTCACCGGGCGTGTAGTCGCTGAAGTCGAAGGTATACCCAATGCGCCGGTAGAGGCCCGAGTTGGCCTGCATGAAGAGGTCCATGTCGTCAGCATAGCCTAGGGGGCCCCCTACACTCCTTCTCCACTCCACACAAACAAGCCTTTGGTCCACAGGTATCTACACCTCAGTCTTGGGATGTTCCTCCTTATACTAACAGTCCTTAATAGGGATTATACTAGGGGGTAGTATAATCCCGATTAAGGCCTCTTAGCATAAGGGGGAACATCCCAACCTCAATCTTTCCAGCGAACGTCTCAGAGTCCCTAACCTCAAACACCCAGAGACGCGCAAAAGCGCAGCCAAGGTTCCTGCAAAGACCATGATCGGTGCCTGCCCATCATCAGAGCTTTCTTGAAAGCAAACCCTACACCGCAGACCCAACACCCAAAACCCTAAACCCTAACCCTAAACCCTAAACCCTACACCCTAAACCCTAAACCCTAGACCCTAGACCCTAAACCCTGAACCCTAGACCGTCCATGCACATGCTGTGAAAAACAATTCGCTAAACGCCTTCCCGGGGGGATCGTTCATCGCACCCATGAGCTGCTCAATCGCCTCTCGGCCGAAGTCGCTCTTGCCCGTGTCCTGGCTCAGGCGGTAGGCCTCATCGATGAAGAGAACACCCTGCTTCGCCTGCTCGATGACTTTCTGCGTCTTGGGCCCTGTCTGCCCTACCTGAGTCTGCACATGTCTGCATCATGCTGCATCCGCCACGCTACATATAGCACCTGACTAGACATGTGCGGAGCAGCGGCTTCTCGGTGCCTGTCAAGGGACATATTCAGCCACCAGCTTGTCTCGCTGGACCTCCACCAGAAGGTCTGTCTGGATGATACCAATTCGGTGCAGAAGCTGCGCGATCACTCTTGCAAGGGAGGTCTTGCCAGTCCCAGGGTTACCCTGAAAGATCATGTGGTACTTGCCACCAGTCTTCACCTTGTTTCCGGCATCCTCGCGCTTCTTGTCCAGGACGACGGAATGGTGAAACTGTCGGATCTGCTGCTTCAGCAGCTCCAGGCCAACGACCTGAGATACTCAGATACTCTCCTCTAGGACCACCCTTTCTTTCAATCTTCGTGACAAAGAGGCCTCGGGCCTCCGGTATGCTATCGTATCTCGCAGCTCCCTCACATCAGTGTGGCCTGATGACCGCCACAGACTTAATATCCGTTGGCACTACTATGGAACCCGTCAGACCGTTCTTCATTGCTGCGACTTAGCTCATGACTCGATCCAGCTGGTATTCCAGCCACTCGCCAGTACCTCCAGCATAAACCTCCAGTTCCGCCCAGCTTACAGTGGAGGACATGCTGAGATCGATTTCGGAGAACTTTTCCAGTAGTGGTGGAAAGACTGCCTGTCAGGGAGCCCCCAGGCCCTGCACACCAACAGCCAATCGAAAAATCCCGCGTCGCACTGCTGACCCTCTGACACTTTCGGACTTTCCAGAACTTTTCTGCCTGAATTCGCGCACGATGCTTTATGAGATCCGCCACTCGGATCTGTCCGGCAGGACCTCATTGGTTCATCGGCTCATAAAGTCCATGCAGACAGAGAAGAAAACAAGGACAGTAGAACACATGTAGGGTTTCTAGGGGGGTTTATAGGATGTTTTTAGTGCTTTTATAGGGCTTATTGGGTTTACAGGGTTTCTAGAATTTGTAAGGGTTTGGATTGCAGAGGGAGGTCGCCTGCCACTTCATCGAACATGCTCCGCAGCTGCACCATGTCAACTTTTCGTGCTCGATCCTCGGCGGGAGCTGATCTACCAACGCAGTAGTCCAGGAAAGCCACCCGGGTTACACGCCCATCTCTGGCAACAGACTCGTACTCCCGGATGAAATCTGGAAACTCAGTCTCCAGGAACTTCGCCTGTTTCAGCACATCGTGAACCGTCACGTAACCTCGCTTGCTGGTGTCCAGCTTGTCCCAGACGCGGATTGCTTCAGCCTTGGACTTTCTTCCAGATGACGGCCGTGCCGGGCTGTACTTTCGCGGCCCTCTCTTCATGAGAGGTCAAGTGCATCAAGCCAGCACAGGGCATGGGAGCCAATGCCAAAACTGGATCGGAAGTCCTACCAGTGGCTTGTTTTTCTGACCAGTTGACTAGTGACTAGATGCTTGTTCATGGAGTGGGAGTTGTGGTGGGCGTGTCGTGGCGGCAGCTTCAATGAGCCAAGGCAACGTGCTGCAAAAGACGAACCTCGCGCATCCTCATCTTGTAAACCTCTGCTTCAGCCGACTACAAGGGTGCATGTCGCTGCCTGACACTACTTTACTTATTCGCCAACGTACTGCCCATTGCACGAGTCCATATCAAGACCTCCAAATGTGTTGAACCCTCATTCTGAAAGTTAAGTTCGGGCGTATTTCAGTCAATGTCAGTACCGAATACGGCTATAAACCTCTCTTTGTTGTTTCCCGACGGAGAACACGCCGACGGCACAGCTTGCTTAAGCCCAGCGGAAAGAGCAGCAAAATTCGACAACGACAAATCGACAACAACGACATCAGCAGCAGCAGCAGCAGCAGCAGACCTGCCGCAGGCCGCAGCCTCAGCACAGCAGCAGCAATAGCAACACTTGAAGATCCCAAGCCCACGAAAGAAGCATTCAGTGCGGCTCTCATCAATGCAAGGGGTCTGGGGGCTGCACTCTGCTGCAGTCTACAGGCGCTGGCAAAAATTAGAAGGACCTAGATGACTGGAAACGACTGACCTGTCGAGCACAATCTCTTTCTTAGAAAGGAGAACCCCAGAAACGGTACCACAACACTATACACGGCCGAGGCCTCCGAAATGCAAGCATGTCGCATCCCATAAACATAGTCAGACATTGAAACAAGCTGCTTCGCTTCGAAAGTCTCTAAACCCTAAACCCTAAACCCCAAACCCCTTGGTGTGGAAGAAACAAGCCCTGCACAGCTTCATCGGCCTCCTCTTGCCCGCAGGATGTCCTGCGCATCTTCCTGGCAGGAATTCTTCCCAAACTCTGCCGCCAAACTGGTTTAGGGTTTGGGGTTTATGGTTTCGGGTTTCGGGTTTAGGGTTTAGGGTTTAGGGTTTAGGGTTTAGGGTCAGGAGATGCAGGAGGCGAACAGCCTCGGCAAGATTCAGCAGCACCCTGGCGGCAGCCCAATTCAAGACCTGGGCGCGCTGCAAGTGGGCAACACAAGCGTGCAAGCCGTCTAAATCGAGAGCTGCTTGACGCCAGCTTCTTGCACTCTCGACCGTGGCTAGAGGCAAGAAAGGAAAATGCTCACGGTTCATTGGTGGCCGCATGACGCCTCTCCACTTGGACAGCCGACAACATCCGACCAAGAAGTGCATACATTGGCCGCTGAGCCCGCATCCGTGAAGGAAGCTCCAGTGTCAATGACCCCACACACGCCTGCAAGCAAATGCGCCCAGTCGAAAAGACCTCCCCCACAACTTCCAAGAAAAAATCACAAAGTCGCGGAGCATGCTGGGAGAGCCGGCATTGATCTGATCCAGGTGTGCCCAGATGAACTCCAAGAAGACGAGCCGGCAGGGGAGCTGGCAGATCAAGATACGGGCTACTGAGCAGATGCCCGGCAACGATGCTCATCCCAAATCGTAACGCTCCGACCTGTCGTAAGGCTGACCATGTTGCCTGCGGCCGCCAGCTTCTCCCCGATGTCTGCCTCCGGGGAACTCTCCCCTGAAAAATCTCAATTCCCACATACAAGCCACTCCTCAAGGGCTGTCCCTGCGCCTGGTACAACCGGAGGGCCGATGCATCCACTTGCACCTAGGCTAGCAAAGCAACTTAAGAACCAAGGCTGAAGGCAGGCCCCTCAGCAGCCACTCCGACGGGCTAGGGCCGGTTCCACGAATCGCTCGTAGAACTCCATGCCTTCAGCAATTGCTTAGTTCATCGGTTCGTGGTGGTCATGGGACATTGTTTTACCAAACCCATTCATTGGAGGGTGCTGCGGTGGGCGATTCCGGAAGTGTGTTCTCCAGCTGCAATTTGCTGCATGCTGAGTTGAGGGGGGTCCTGCACATTTGTCAATGGCGCTCCTCCAGAGGCCCGGGCCGAGCATTCCATCAATTTGGATGTTGATCGACTCTCCTATCCTGGCAAGGCGCAGTGCACAGCTACTTGCGACACCATGTCTTCACATGCGCGGCAGCGTCATGAAAGATGTGGTGCAACGGGCCTTAAGTCCTCAAGAGTTTAGGGGGATGTCTAACGGGTTTAGAGGAGGGACACCCCACCAACACGAACAGCTGCAGACATTTTTGTCAACTCACCAGTTTCTGGGCCCGCCTCCCAGCGACATTCCGCACACGGCAAAAGCAAAAGCAAGGTGCACGCCTCCTCTGCGGGAAGTCCATGACGAAAGGCCTCTGCATTTCAAGAGTTCCGGAGATGTTCCGGATGTGTTCAATCTCTCACACCGAGAATTGTCAAAGATTTTGGTCTCACAAAAAGGTACAAGGACTGCGAGCCTCAACGGACCAACTGGAAGGCCGCCTAAGCGCACATCCTCCAGGACCACCTCTCCACACTCTGAAACTCCCATATTTGGTACTTGGGGTTTAGGCTTTAGGGTTGGCGTTTAGGGTTTTGGGGGATTCCATGGTGGATCGAAAACATGGCCGGGATGGCTGTAGGAGCTTCTCCACGTGCTTCCAGGGGCCTGCGAGCTCCACCATACTTCGAAACGCAACGAGATTTGCAGCCACAAGCGATGGCGCCTGGCACCCAACTCGTCAGCTTTCCCTGGGAACAGGATAGACCTGATTCGCAGAAGACTCGAGCATACAAAAAATGGTCGGAAAGGGGGAAAACGGGGTGTCAAGTTGAGATGAACACGTCGTCAAACCACTGTCCAACATAAAGTTGAGCTCCACCTGCACACTCTGAAAACCTACATGCCATGCAGGACAGCATAGGACAGCGCCCACCCCTAAACCCTAAACCCTAAACCCCACTCGGATGGCTGCAGCAGTCAACATGGCAGTTGCATGTCATTCTGACGGCCTCACCGGGCCCCACCAACTTGAGCATGTCATAGCCCTTGCCGAAACAGTCCTCATGCTGCAATTAGATTCATACTTTAGTATATGATTATTTTTGCATTATTACCGTTTTGTTATTTTGTTTTTTTAATGTTAGCATGTTTCTATTAGTATGTTGTTATCTTACCATACTATGAGGGGGGATTCCCTGAGTCTCAATCGGGACAAGTGAGCATGGCTTATGCTTTTCACCTGACGAGCCGGATTTGAGCGAACACAGGCTTTGCCAATGTCATAGACGTCGCATCAACTCTGGCTGGGTACAGAGCGTGACCACGCAAAGTTAAATAAAGCTGCTTCAGTCAAATTTGCAGAATATTGGTATGTACATGTGAACCTTTTCACTCAAGCTTTTTGCACCACATATCACAAAACAGTTTAGCCATTTTTGCCATGAAGCAACAAGGCACTGAAGCATCGAGGCTCTGAGGTTCACGTTGGCCACTGGCGGCTCCCTTGAAATCTCTTGGTGCACGCCGTCCAAAGGCTATGAAGACTCAGGAAGACTCCTCTTCTCAGCCTCGCCACGTGGTTCTGAGCTTCGGGGCATCTTCGGGGCAACTTGAAGAGAGTGCTCCCCGATATCTACCGCCCAAGTCCATCCCATGACCTTGTTCCGAAGACGCGAATCCGCCGCCATGCTTTAAAGGAAACTGGGATTGGGACCTGCCCCAGGAAACCCTAAGAGTCTTAGAAGTGCCACTCTTGCAATCTCTTGAAATCTTTGCAACACACGAAGCCCTTACAACACTCCTCACCACCCCCACTAGGAAGTCCTCTGGCCTCTGCTGGCAAAACAGCCTGCTTCTGAAGGAGAAGTCGCCTCATGTCACAAAAAGGCTCTGTGGGCGCCGCGTTGCAAAAAAGCGGCGCGCGTGCCTCCCCTTCGCATCCAGCGCGAGCATGACTTGCTTCAACGAGTCCTGCAGATGCCGCAAATGTCGAGGTGGCAAGCGGCTGCGTGACTGCGCGTGGCCGCGTGGCAAAGACTGCTGCTGCCTCCACACCGCCCATCACACCTGAGGGATCTTTGGACCGAAGCCTCACACCGTCCAGCTTCGAAAGGATGGGCAAGCACGAGGGAGCAAAGCAGGTCAACTGAATCGACTCAACTAACCAACGACCTTGTTGAAACTATGTCTGTGTTGAGATTGCCTGACCCTCTGATTAAGATCCGAACTTGAACAGCCTGGCACGAAGCTCCTCATTCAGTGTTGTATCGTGGCATGCCTTCAAGGAAGCACAAGCTAAGAGCCAGCCGCTCCTCTGCCTGCCTCTCGCAAGCGGACAGGCTTATCCGTTCTTGTGCTTGGGCTGTCCTCAGGCACACGGGACTCCGCCGTCGGTGTCGAGCAGTTATAGTATCGTCACTTCCGAACACGTGCCTCCGTCATCCACGGTTCGTCAGGTCTACCATAACCGCAACTGCGGAAAGGCTTGCCATTTCGTATCTGGATTGAACACACATTGTGGTTTCCGAAATTGGGGGTACCTGATAGGGGTCCCTATGATAAGAGAATCACACTACTTGGGGTCTATCTTACGGGTTCCCTATTCTCGTATAGCCCCCACATGTGCTTGTAGGCTCTCCTCAACTGATTTGCCTGCACGGTGTTCCGAACATGCTCCAGCTCCTGCCATTGGAAAGCGTCGACCAAGGTATCAAAAGCGAAACTCTCACAAACTTTTTTTCAATCCAACAACTGCACACTTGCAGGACATCCTCTTCCAAGTGCTTCACCTGAACCTGGCAGATGAAGCTCGCTACCGTTCTGCATGTTCCCAACGCACAAACCCGAAGCATTGCGCACGATCCAGCCATGCCTCGACTTTGCTTGCGTCAAGGGAGCATGATGAAACCTCAGCCTGAAGAATGGGCCAAGCTCTGGCAGTTCTGGCGGTCAAGAAACTCAGAATCAGACGAGACTAGCCGAGAACATCTGACCGTCCTGGAGCTGATGTTCCTCTGACAAGAGCCCATCCAAGACCTGGAAGTTCATGTCTGCACACGCCAGCTTTGGAAACGCTGCCCGGTTCAATGGCATGGGCCTCACTGCTGGCAACGGGCGAGACTGTTGAAGCCGCCTCGCTAACAAGAGCACCTGCAGCAGCACCAAGGACTCCATGTCCCGTGCTCATGTTCCTAAACCCTAAACCCTAAACCTTAAACCCTCACTTTGGCAACAAGAGGGCCTGACTTCCGCAGTTCAGCCGCAAGACCCTCAGCGATGTGGTACAGCCTCTGCACCTGGTTGATCTGGTCATCGGCTTTGTCCAACTTCCGGCTCTCTTCCAACAGCTCTTCCTGGGCTTCGGTGTCTTCGTCCTTCTGGCAGGCTTGAGCTTCGATGGTCGAATCCTGGAGCATCTCCTCAATGTGTGCTTCGGTCTTCAAACAAAGGGACTGCATGGACTGGAACGATTCTTCAAGGCTGGCCACAGTTTCCTGGCTTTCAAAGAGTTGGTCTTTCAAGTCAGCCGCAACCTGCTCTTGAAGCGTCATGCTGTCTGTGTCTTTCGTCCCTGCTTCCTTCTGCGCATGCTCCTCTTTGACACGCAACAACTGAGTCAGTTGCAACTCATCTGCCGTCCTGCTGTCGATGGCAACCTGTATCTCCGAACGCAAGCTTGCTATCTGGCAATCTTTCTTGACCTTCTCAAAGCGCGCTTGCACTTCCTGCCGGGCTTCCTTTCTATGGAGGCACGCGCTCTCGTACTCCTCCGCTTCTTTCAGCTCTTCCTCGGCCACGTTCATCTCCTTTGCTTGCAATTGCGCGCTGCGGCCGAGGTCCTGAAGATGCTTCCGGAGCTCGTTTTCTTTGGACTTGGACTCGTTCAGCTCTGAAGCGTACCGGAGCTGGAGAAGCTTGGCTTCTTCTCGCGCTGCCTCGGAGCACCTTTCAGTCAACTGAACATCCTTCTCCGCCAAACTTGTTCTCAACTCCACAGCAGCAAGCTCCAAGCGTCTGCGCTCTTGTTCAAAAACGTCGACAGCCAGTTGGGCTGCCATGCTTGCAGTGCGATGCTCCTGGTTAATCACTGCCTTGAGCAAAATGCACTGGTCAAGAACGTGGTGGATACAAGCCAAATCACGGCTCCCAAACAAACCATGCCGCTGTGCAAGACCACGTCCTGTGGAAGGTGCATGAGGCATCGTCTTTCCTGCAATAAAAGAAAGGATTGGCAAATCTCCTCAAGAATCTGCACGACACTGTGTTGAGGTGCTGTCTCCTCGGCCAGTGGCACAAGGTGCCGCTCAGGCAGCGCCAAAGCCTCAAAACCGCTTCGGCTACATCATGGTAGGTGAACTCGGGCGCGTTGGGGGGGGGGGCTCTTCACATCTACTGCTCATAATTCAAGGTGCCAAAATGGGCATCAGCCCCCTTTAGTCCACATGGCATGTGCCACACATAACAGAAGGCTAAGGCGGCTAAGGGCAACACCAACGACACAACACTCTGCAAACAAAGCCGCCAACCTTCAAAGTTGGCATGTGCACTCCATGCACTTTCGTGTTGGAGACATGACCCTACCGTAAGCATTGCCTGCGCAGACTGCTCCGAACAACGCGATGGCGTGGTCCATGCGCGCACGCCTACCTCAGAAACAAACACATCACAGCTCACAACACCATTGCTACATGGGGTTTACTTTATATGGGGTACCTTACTGGGGTCCCTATTGGAAGGGAATCCTACTATTAGGGGGGTCTAGATTACGTGTCCCCTGACTTCGTAAACCCCCTAGCTCTTGCAGAGCCATGCCTGCCACGTGTCGACGCAACATCTGCCGAAGAGAACGCTTCGACACGTCGGGTGCTGCAAGCTGAAGTGTACAAAACTCACGATGTGTGGTTTAGAGTTTAGGGTTTAGGGTTTACGGTTACCACAAACCACACGATAAACCGCCCCTTGATTCCACATGGGCCATGTGGAGGCTTCGTGCTTGAAGATCTGCTGCTGTGTGGTCTATTGTCGTGAGAACCAACCTCTTCCTCACCCGAAGCTGTGCTGGTTGAAATGGCTGCAAAAGGAATACAGGGTTTAGGGTTTAGGGTTTTGGGTTTAGGGTTTAGGGTTTTGGGTTTTGGGTTTTCGCACGTCGAGTGGCGCAAAGCTGTCGATCTGGCTACGACGGCCGCATTGGCCGGGCAAGATGATGGCTTGACGTGGGCGAATGCGTTTGGCAAAGAGCAATTGTGGCAATTATGGGCTTGTGGCGGAAGTTTTGGGGCCGACAACCCTCAACCGACACTACGTAGCAGTCACTAGCAGTGAGGAAAACAAGGCAGAGCTTCCCTTGCTCCAGATCCTTGCGAACAGAAGGACAGAAGGTTCTATTTTCTTCATTTGAAAGATGAGACAAGGCTGACTGAAAAGGTACTTCACGCCCGTTGCGGCGACCGAGGAGATGACTGTACACGAAAAAGCAACCACGTTCGAGAACATAGTAAAGGCAAATAAAGGCAACCACAAGGTACGCAAGTCATACATCAGTACGGCAAATGCGCAAGGCGTGCGAGGCCGGCTTGCCCTGGACTATCTTGCAGATGTTCTGCCTTGTCCCCCGCCATTCGAAGAGCGACACCGACGCCGCTGACTCGGCCTGCGCTGAAAGCTTCAGCACGGTCCGACGGTCTGGGGAAGTGGGGCACAGAAGGCGAGGCCTGCAGGACACAAGGGCTTTCTGTAAACTGCCGCGGACTTTCTACTCAAGACTTTAAGAGTCTGAAACCCACACTGCGCCCCCGCCTTGGTCACTGGTCGCATGTGGAAAGTTCAGGCGTCGCAACGACGGCCTGGATGGCACTGAGGCGCGCACTGCAGGGGCCTGTGGGATTCTTCAAATTGGTTGAAACATTGGTTTCGGGGTTGACTGCCAGACTTTGTTTTCAACAACTCACAGAAAACCCTATTCGTTGGTGGATTTGCATGCGGGTTTCGGGCGTTCGGATGGGGGAGGCTACTTCCTTAGCCTTAACCCCGACCCATCTGCAACCCAGAACCCACATAAAATCCAGGGCCCACCTACCACTGTCCGCCCCACCGCCCCGCCCCAAACTCTCTTCTCCATTCCTCTCTCCTCGCCCCCTCCCTCCCTCGTCCTTGTCCTGTCGTCCACGCCGTCCGCGGCCTCGCCCGCGCCGTCCGCGGCCGCCGCCCCGTCCGCGCCGTCCGTGGCCTCGTCCGCGTCGCTCTTGCTCTTGCACGTCGTCCTGTCCGATCTGGTCGTCTGTGGCGGAAAAATTCCTTGGTTCCCATGAAGATGGCAAGGCACGCAAACGTACGGCAAACATTCAGCTCAGAGTCTGCTCAGACTCTATCTCCTGGGCGATGCGCTCAGCCTCGGGCAGAAACTCACACCCCAAGGTCCCTGACACGCATTCTATCTGCAAAAACAACCACACTAGAAGAGCCCGCAATCTCCAAGCTCACATGGGCAACTCCCCCAGCCCAAAACCTGAGCTTGCAACTGTCGGCTCATGGCCAACGAAACCCCGGACTAATACAAGGCACATTCGAAGATCAATCAGCGCCTACCCCGAAACCGAAACCCTCACTGCCCACTGTCACTGACATGTCGAAAGATCACGCGCCGTAGACCCATAAAGCTGCATGGCTGTCTTCTTAGGGGATTAGGCATCAGCTCTTGCAATGTTCTGTTTTCCTCGAGAGCCGAGAGCCGATGGAGAGGTTTTCCTCTTCCTCGAGTTTCTACGGGCTGTAGTGGCCTGATCCAATGATGGCTTTTTTCAAATGCCTGAGGGTTGTGCAGCGTGAAGGTGAGTGGGGAACCCTACAATGACAAACCAGACTGGTAGCCTCAGTCGGGGCTGATAAGTGGAAGAGTTTGCTCAAGACGGAACCCCCAACCCTGAACAGCGACGCGAAACTGAGAAGCTCGCTTGTTGCCGCATCTCTTCTGAGATATTGGTGAGAGTGGTTGTGTAGTGGTCCTGCCTCATCAGGCAATCCCATCGACACTCGATGGCAACTCGAGTCCTCACGTCACGGTATGAGCTTGCAGGGGCGCTATCAAACTGGCACCAGGCCTCTGAGCGGGGAGCACACCGCTTGCTGACAGACAAGACACGTCTGGGAACTCCCTTCTTTGCAAACAGACTCTGAAGGGCGGGCACCGGTTTGGGCATTTCTGGGCAGCACACAGTCGCGATCCTGCGCCAGCCATGTCAAGATGCATATTGTTGGTACCAGAAAAAGCTGAAGAGCTGAGAGAAAGCTGAGGAAAAAATGAAAAAAATCTGAGAAAGAGCTGTTCTCTCTATAGGCTCCTTGCCCGCGGGGTCCCCACGCTAGGCCCTCGGAGGGGCCACTGAGCCTTTTGAGCACTGCAGAACTCCCCGCCATGCCCGGCATGCCCGGCATATTGGGCACCGAAAGTTCCGAAAGGTTTTGTAGGTGCAGTTGAGGTTGGGGCCCTTCACACCCCTCTGGAATACCCGGCATGCCCGGCATGCCCCGCATAAACCCGGCATGCACAGCATATTGGGCAGCGAAAGGTTCTCAAAGGTTGGAGCCCTTCACACCTCCTGGAATACCCGACATGCCCGGACATGCCCGGCATGTTGTTCGTTCTCGTTTGACATCGGCGAAAGCGTGTACATCCAGAGCGGAGCCAGGCTGGCCATCGACGCCCGGCACCCTCATTTCGCCTAGCTCCCCATCGGCGCGTGCACGGGGCCTAGGCTGGCGGCGTGGATCTCCTCCAACTTCGACGCGGCCACCTACACCGCGGAAACAACGAGCTGGATATCTCCTGGGACGGCGTGCGCATCATCCTGAGCTGCGGCAGCGCTTCACAGACACGGGCTCCTATCCGCCAGGCAGCATGAGTCCATTCAAGTTCGTCTTGCTCCGAAGGGGCCTCCATGGGGAGAAGAGGGGCAGTTGAATTGGAGCCTTGAGATGAGCCTTCCTGCCCGTACCTGGTCTGTAGAAAAAAGCTGCCAAAGGCATGTGCGATCAAGATGCCCGAAGAAGGGCGACAGTTGGACTGTTGGAAGTCCCGGGCTAGCCGGCATGCCATAATCGAAATGGAGCTCTAAAACCATGGATTCCTACAGTAAAGGATGCCGCTGGCTCACGCCGCCCGGTCGCAAAACAGGGGACCGGGGAGTGAGGCCCATGCGCCTGGCTTCGGCATGTCAGCTTTGAGCCTGGAAACACTTCCAACAGTACCATAATAGTACTTTCCTAGTAATATAAGAGTACAAAAAAGTACTAGTATAGTACTATTATAGTACTATTTCACTCCCAAAAGTATCTAGAGATATCTTAAGTTCGCAAGCTATCCACTAAATGCAAAGACAAGCCCAAAAGAAAGGATACACCCCGTCTCAAAGACTTGTTGAGTCTGATAGGTTGAGCATGTTAACACAATCACACGGTTGCTGTTCATGTGACACAGTACGAGGGCGGAGACTCTTTTGCATCCACGGGGAAAGCTGCGCTTTGCGGTGGAACTCAGAAGGTGCTCGCCATTCAGGGAGCACATGCATGCAGCTTGCAAAGAACCCCCTTCCCCCGAAAAGACGAGACTGCACATTAAGACTGTACATTAATTAGGCTACAGTATACTGCAGTATCTGGCAGTCGACCAGAGGCTAAATTCGTAACTGCGGCATACTGCCGAATCTGAGTGTAGGCAATGGCCTGATCCTACACCAACTGCAGTACACTGAAGTCTCAGGCTGACAATGGCGAGTGGAAGTGTCGGGCACGAACGAACTAGCTCCAGGTACGAGCTCGGCTCCAGGGATCTGTTATGTAACAGAGATTGGGTTCAATTCTGCAGGCCTCTACAGACGCAGACTTACACAAGGATTGGGTATAAATCGGCTTGTCTATGAGTCAGTATGTATAAAAAAAGTGGTATGGTATGAAAAGATCTACGCATGTATGTACACAATCCATATATACATAAGCACATATACATATATATATATATATATATATATGGTACCCCCCCCCCCCATATGCCCACACTTTTTCCTCTCAGGTGCCATGGTAGGGTTTAGAGGTTTAGGATTTCGAAGCCTCCTAGGGCAGCGAGCACGAAAGCGCTCTACTGTACCAATGTTTTCGGCCCACCAAAAGAGCCAAAACACTGTAGTCCCAAAAAAACCCATATTTTTAAGCCAAAACAAGCAAAAATGCTGTACAGTCCCCAAAAACCAAGAAAAAAAGTTTAGAGACCTTGGACGCCGAATGGCCTGGAGGTCTACAAACTTTGTTTTTTTTTGTTTTTTTTGGGACAGTACAGCATTTTAAACATTTGTTTCTTTTTGGAACAGTACAGCACTTTGGAGGCCTGGGACTACAAAAACGCTGTACTGTCCCCAAACAACCAATCTTTTTCAGCCAAAACAAGCAAAAATGCTGTACTGTCCCAAAAATACCGAAAAAAAAAAAACCAAAGCTTAGAGACCTTGGACGCCAAGTGGCCTGGAGGTCTACAAACTTTGGTTTTTTGGTTTGTTTGGGACAGTACAGCATTTTTGCATTGCTTGCTTTAAAAACATTGTTTTTTTGGGACAGTACAGCACTTTGGAGGCCTGGGGCTTCCTATTCGCTTTTATCCGAAAACAGTTTGATAGGACTCCTATGAATTCAATGAAAGATTCCTACTTATTTTCATAGGATGCCAATAAAGTTTCATAGGGTTCCTAATTATTGTAATAAGGCTCCCACTAATGCAATAAGATTCCTACCAGTTTCAGGGCTCTTACTCATGTTAATGGGATTCGTATTCATGTTTAATAGGGCTCTCATTCGTTTGAAAGGGATTCCTATTGGTTTAGGCTCATATTAATTTTTAGTAGGATTCCTATTATTTGGGGGTTCACACTCTTTTTTATACCCATTCATTCCTTCTAATTCCAGTAGGGGCCCTCTTCAGTTTATTGGGATTCCTGTCAAGTAAAATTGGGTTCTCATTAACTTTAACCGGGTTCCTATTCATGTTAATAGGATTCCTATGGATTTAATTAGAGGATTCCTATTTTTCTGTCTATTGGATTCCAAAAAGATTTCATAGTTTGCCTAGTTAGAAAAGAGGGTTCCTACAAATGTAATATGATTCCTATCAATTGTTAATAGGATTCTGTCATTTGAATAGGGTTCCCATAGGATTTCTATTTAAATTCTTAGCATGCAACCCACAATCTCGAGCAAATTTATGTCACTTTTGCTGGAGTTTTTATGGGAGTCCCTCCCTCCTATTAAAGCCACCGCGCATGGCGCGGAACGTAGTATTTTTATCTCGAATCCATGCTGAAGCGTGGGCGCATCGGGGGGGGGGGGGGTAGCATATATATGTATGCATGTATGCATGTATGCATGTGCTTTTGGCCGACATCGTTTGTTGTTTCTTGGATGTTCGGGATTCGGAGCTGAAGGCTTAGGCCCGAGCCTGCTCGGTACCTGAACCTGCCCTTCGGCCCGGCTGGAAGAACTCGCCCTAGGCAGGTCAGCCGTCTAAAGGCCTACAGCAGATTGTCGAAACTACATACCGGAACACGCCATTTAGACCTAGACCACTTGTCTGCAATTGAGCTGACATCAAGCTTAAATGCTCGGATGTGCCTGTGACATCCCTGGCTCTGGCTGGAAGCAACTTGCTAATTCCAGGCCCTCAAAGGTCCGGCTGCGGCTAGCAGCTTGCCCTTCTCCGTGAGCCCCCAGCCCAGCTCATGTGAGCGGTTTGGCGTCTCGAAGAAGGCGGGGTCGATGCTCGAAGCCTCCGTGAGGTGCTGCTCTGCTTCTGCCAGCTCGCCCATCTCCTTGCACACCAGGCCCAGCTCATGCAGAGTCACGGCCATCTCATGGTTTGGAGACTCTCCGCAGAGGGCGCGCTCCATGCCCAAAGCCTCCGTGAGGTGCTGCTTTGCGGCTGCCAGGTCGCCCCTCTCCTTGAACACCAAGCCCAGGTCATGCAGAGTCACGGCCACCTCAAGGTTTGGAGACTCTTCGAAGACGGCGCGCTTCATGACCAAAGCCTCCCTGAGGCGCCGCTCTGCTTCTGGCAGCTTGCCCTTCCTCTTGAGAACTAGGCCCAGCCTATGCAGAGTCAGTGCCACCTCCCGGTTTGGAGCCCCTTCGAAGATGGCCCTCTCCATGTCCAAAGCCTCCGTGAGGAGTCGCTCTGCTTCTGGCAGCTCGCCCTTCTCCTTGAACACCAGGCCCAGCTCATGCAGAGTCACAGCCACTGACCGGTTTGGAGCCTCTCCGAAGACGGCGCGCTTCATGTCCAAAGCCTCCGTGAGGAGTCGCTGTGCTTCTGGCAGCTCGCCCATCTCCTTGCACACTAGGCCCAGCTCATGCAGAGTCACGGCCACCTCAAGGTTTGGAGACTCTCCGCAGAGGGCGCGCTCCATGTCCAAAGCCTCCGTGAGGTGCTGCTTTGCGGCTGCCGGCTCGCCCTTCTCCTTGAGCACCGTGCCCAGCTCACGCAGAGCGATTGCCAGCTCAGGGCTCTCGGCATGTTGCTCCCTCAACTGCTTCACCGCATCCTCAAGCGCATCCTCGGCATCTGCGGGCTTCCCGATGGAGCGGCAGTGGAGACTGAAGCCCAACACGCGTGCAAGTTTACTTTCGGCCCCGCCTTTCCTCGCCCACTTGATGCAGGCCTTGCAGATGTCGAGATTGCAGCGTCGACATGAACGTCCTCGCCATCGCCGAATACCTTTACGGCATCCATCGCAGATCCAAGCCGGCTTGCAGATTTTTTCCAGCTTTGCGTGGATGGGGCAGGAACTCTTGGAAATCATATCTTGCAAGAGCTGCCGCCGCTGCACGGAGAAACCTTCCAGCTCCTCAGCCACCGGCTCCAGCAACTCACTTGCAGTGCCTTGGTCGGGCACTCCGGAGGAGCTCGTGGGCTGGGTGAAGATGTCGGCCTCGGCCGGGGCGCTGCCTATGTTGCTGCCAGCTCCCTGCTCCTGTCGATCTCCTTTGTGGCCGGCGTCATTCGTGTCAGCCTCCGGCTCCTGCGCAGATGGTACCAGGTCAAGCGTCTACATATACACATAGTTATGCCGGTCAATCTCAAATTTCGGTCTACTACCCCGACATATCAGACAAGTACAACAGCCAACGCTATCATGAGGACTCGCTCAAGAGCGCACGCAGGTTGAAAGTGTCTGAATTGTACTCCACGCATGCCACCGACTGCCACTGACATTTTCCCGAGTCCGCATCAAGGTTCGTTGATGGAGCGTTCTTCACCTGAGTTTTGCAAAGCTGTCAACGTGTTGGGCTGAATGGGACAGGAGGCATGCACGGGCTCCCTCTGAACAGAAGTGACAGAATCATTGACTCTCGCCGATGTCCTCCAAGCTGAGGTTTGCGGAGTCGAAGGGAGACAACTCCGAAGGCGACAAGGCGTTGTTCGGGAGCGTTGTTTTGCGAACGCATGTGGGGGTGAAAATGCATCGGTGCCTGGATCCTTTTGGAGCGTTTACGATGCTCCGGCTCCTTTGTTGCTACACACGAGAAGGTTCTTATCCTGGTACAGTTTCAAAGCCAAGCGAAAAGTTGGTTGCTAGCTCGCTGGTGGTCGCTGCTGCTCTGCTGGTCTCTTGTGTCGCTTATATTGACTGCAGGCAGTCCCCAAACCCGACACGGAGGCCTCGATTTACAGTGAGCAACAGACGGCCATGGCAAGCAAGGAGCCCAAGGGAAACGAGGACCACTCGCATACAACAGCCACCACAGCAGGTGGGCCACTATTTTAGGCCTCCGCTGAACCTGCGTCACCCCTCAGAAGTCTTGTCGGTACCGTTGATTACGTCTGCAGGAACAATCGTGACCACAAGTCTTCCGGCGGCTGTTATCCTGCCATTCTCTGGCCCGGGTCTTCTACAGCTACCAAACCGTCACCGGAATTCGGCCTGCAGCTTGCACTCCAAACCTCAACGATCTCTGAATTGTTGCACTGCCCAGCAGCTGGGATGCGCTTCGGTCGCCATAGAATGTGGGGATTTTGGTCCTACCAACAGCAGCAGGAACGGCTGTACTTGGCAAAAGTCAGCTTGTCCATGTGTACATCGCAGCTACCAGCACTAACACTGCATCTCGCCGAGGGACTTCGGGCCGGGTACGGTTTCTCGCTTGCACACATGTTTCTCGCGTGCATGCACAAGGAGACCAATGATTCAACCCATAGGTCGGAGTGGCTCAAGAAGGCAACTTCAGTTCACACCGGCAGGCCTGGTGGTAGTGGTACCTCTTTAGGCTCTGCACCAACCTCCTGAGAAGCAGCAATATCATCAATCAGGGTGGTCTTGTGGGAAGCGTAGAATTAGAAGGAAGGCCGAGGCACAGGACGCAGAAGGCCGCCCTCCGACATGCTGCAACGCCAGGCCGATGAAGTTGTAGCACTTGCAAGACCTCCACGAGAACTGCCTGGGTCGTTCGCACATGTCCTCATGTGAAACCCAGGAGCAGAGATCAAGGGGCATAAGAGTTCCCAGGATGCCCACTCTTAGTCCAGGGAGGGTACTCCCCAAAGAGCATTCGCAATGCTCTCAGACTCTCGGGAGTTTGTCAGGATTTCTGTGGTAGACACTGGCCTTTGGGTCATCCACGCGGGCAGAGTCCGGGTCTTGCTCAGGGTATCCAAGCAGATCCAGCACCTCTGCAGCTCTCGAAACCACCCTAAATCTTTAGATGAACAATGCCGCGCGAGAGCTCTTCCACACTCCCCTCCCCAGTTCCACCAGGCCTCTCTCGCCAGCGGCTTGATCTTCTGAGCAGCTCGGAGGTGCTGCACTGCCACGGAGAGGCTGGCGTCCAGGGCCCGAGCAGCCAACGATTTCATCTCCGCAAAAATCATCAGAATCTGCGGGGGCGCGGAGCAGTCGCGCCACACAACGGTGACGGTCCCGTTGCGCAGGTCACGATCTCGAGCTTCCATAGTCTCCTGCGGACATGCCATGACGATACTGGAACTTCGGCAAGCAGTGCACCAATTGCACAATTGCCCCCATGTATCGCCGACGGCATGTTCGTCCACCCAGGCCCATCATACATGCTCTACGGCTCTACATGCCTTGCAGTCCTGAAGTCGGCGGGCGCCTAGTAAGAAACTCAAGGTGGGCCTTGGTGCGGATCCAGAGGGAAGACTCGGGCTTGAGGACTAGAGCTTTGTTTCTTTTTCTAGGTTTCAGATAGGTGAGGCCACAAGGCGATGAGTGCTAATATGGAAACCTTTCATATAAAGTGTCCATCTCCCAGCCTGTGTCAGTCTGTAGGAAGGGCCTGCTGCACTCGAATGTCAATGTAGTGTATTGCAGTATCTGTCTGAGTGGCAGCTGAGCTACACCAGCCCCTTTCTTTGAGCATGTTATATCACCCTGATTTTCAATCTCAGCCGACAAGCCGAAAGAGACCCAGAGTCCTGACAGCAACTCAAAGGTTGAAGTTTGCGAGGCACACGGCTTAGCCCCACGATCACAAACCCGACGTCGCCTTCGACGTGTAGATCCGAAACACCCCCCAGCCCGAAACGCCAAGCTCCCGAAAGCTCTCACCGGAACTCGAAACTTCCCGGGGCTTCGGCCCTCAACGTGTCAAGGCCAGGCCACAAGGCCAGGGCCGGGCTCTCCACTGGGAGGCCCAGGTTCTTTGCGATGGTCGGCGACAACGAGCCTTGGAGATCTCTGGCTTTCAATCTGCTTGGAGCTCGGGGGTTTGGTCTTGGCTTCGGCAAAAGAAGGGTTTGGCCGGTCACTTTCGGGGCTTCAGGGTCGTTTGTTTTGTGAGGTTCTGTGTGGGATCAAAAAAACTTACCTGGGCTTGGAATACTGAGGAGGTCCAGGAGGTAAGATTCCGGTTTGGGGCTTGGCCTTTGGGGCTTGTAGGCCTTAGGATAGCTATCTGGCGGCTGGACCCAGAAACCAAAGAACAAGTCAGCACCTGGGGCACTTTCGTCTTTGAAGTGTGAAGGTTGCTTGTTTTCACGTTTCCGGAAGCGTGGCCTGCTAGCTCCCCAGCCATCTGCTAGCCGTCCATACACCCCACCATCAGAAGGCATCCTGGAACCAAGCCCTGGAACCATCCTAAACCCCCAATCCCTGAGATGATCCAAGGATCCGAGGGTGTCGTGGGGCGAGGCGCTGATGTCGGCCCGTTTGCCACTCATCAGTGCCACCTGCACAAGGGGGTTTGGTTGTTGGGGTCAGGGCTTACAAAGTTGGGCTACGAGAAAAGACCGTGAAGCATGTAGGGTTTGGGGATTCAGAGGTTCAGCGAGCCATGCTCAACATGTAGCATTTACATTATTATACACTACAGCATCGTAAGCTGCTACTTGAATATGCGCAACCTGGAATAATGAATAACGCTCATACACTATTACATAAACAACGAGCCCTCTCTGGCCTCGAGGGTAATGCGTTCTGCCATCGCAACAAGAAGCTGAATCCGCAGGCAGAGCAGCAAGTATTTGTTGCAGGCGTCCAGAACTATGCAGAATGTTTCGGCATCCAGATGATAGCTCAAAGTTCCTTTAGCCTTGAGACGCCAAATTCCTAGTAGCATTTCCCACAAGTTTCCGGGGACAATTGCAGGTCTCATCAGATCCATGGGATGCCCCTCCTGTCAGCAGGTTGTGTACTCGGCTACTTACTGGTCATGTGTCTTGTGGCATGAGTCCAACAGCGCACACATCTGTAGCCGACCTGCTGACTAATGCTGCAGAAGAAGGGTCTGGACTTGATGCCCAGCAAACCAACCGTATCACCTCATCTTCGGTGGAACCTATGAGAAAATTCTTCTTGGAAACCAGATACTGTATACTGTCTGGTATGTTATAGTAAGAAGCTTGGTGTGGCACTATGCTCTATACAGGTACGGTATGCTAGACTGCAAAGTTATGCCTTGTATTGTACAGCATATAATTTGCTATAGTATGCGGTTGCTGGATGTGGGGTGAGTGTTTCATGCCAATTCATGTTAGTGCGGGGTGTTGTCTCATGCCATTCATGTCAGCTGGGCTAAAGATTCGCCACCCGCCCCGCTCCCTGCACCCCCTGCCTGCTCTTATGATGTTTTGATCAAGTTCCGCATTGTTCGCACGAGCATCACGAGCGGCAGCCAGTCATGCATTTCGAGTTCAAGATGCACCAAATTCCCGAAACCGCTGCAATCAAGCCTTTGAATTTCCCTCAAAATCCTGTACACGAAGCCGCGTCTGACTTGCCGGCATAAAGACTCATCAAGGTCCTTTGGAAATCGGATGTGAAGACGAGCTGAATCGAGAGAGCATAAATCCCAAGCCAGCTTTTTCAGCTGGAGGTCACACTGGCGTCGGTTTGAGTGCTAAAGTTCAATCTAATGCATGCTGGAGGGGGCTCAGGGATCAGCACCAGGAGGTTCTATTTGTGTCAGAATCTGCATGTTCGGGACATGTCGATTGTGGATTTGCGCCCACCACTGCAGCATTAGAGGGGCTCCAAAAAGCTTGCAAATCAGGATTCTGCCGTCTTTGGCTGCCGCACTCGATTCCCTCCGCGCACTCGGCGCTGTCTCTCGAGGAGTATCACTTACAAAGCTGCAAGCATGTTGACATGAAGGTAGTGGAGGGTGGCCAGGAACATTTTTTTTTCGGGCGCCTCTTTGCTACATCAGCAGCACAGTGGGTCGGTCTTGTGAGACCCTCCACAAAGGGTGAAACACCTACGCAGGCCGATCAGCGGCAAAAAACCAAAACAACGAGCAAGCACAACCGAAAAAAAGAAGAAAAAGACCGAGCACGTACTAGCAGTGAAAACCCCTCTCTGCGGTCGTTTGGCTTGCCGTTTGCCGTCACTTGGCCACTGGCGTGCGCTGGCTTGTAGGCCACTCGCAGCCTACAGCACTCGCAGCGGTTGGCCACTTGCAGCATCTGGACAATTGGCGGCAGGCTTGCCGTCACTTGGTCACTCGCGGCAGCGTCTGGCGGTCAATTGTCAATGGGTGCACTTGCACGCTCGCTCGCCTTGTCAATTGGCCAGCAGCGATAATAGAGAAAGTAGGTTTATGGGGGGGTTTTTTTTTGAGCAAAAAAACGTTCCAAAATGGCTCTTTGAGTGAGAGGGGTGTGAGGAGAGGTGTTCATTGCTGGAAAAACGCTCAACTTGGCTCCAAAACAGCACCTTCAACCTGAGTAGGCTTATGGGTTTTTTTTTATTTTAAGCCAAAAAACGCTCCAAAATGGCTCTTTGAGTGAGAGGGGTGTGAGGAGGAGGTGTTCATTGCTGGAAAAAACGCTCAACTTGGCTCCAAAACAGCACCTTCAACCTGAGTAGGCTTATGGGTTTTTTTTTAAGCCAAAAAACGCTCCAAAATGGCTCTTTGAGTGAGAGGGTGTGAGGAGGAGGTGTTCATTGCTGGAAAAAACGCTCAACTTGGCTCCAAAACAGCACCTTCAACCTGAGTAGGCTTATGGGTTTTTTTAAGCCAAAAAAACGCTTCAAAAAACACTTCCTTCGACAGAGCAGAATCGCAGGGCATGAATTTTGGTGGAAAAAACGCTCAACTTCGCTCCAAAATAGCACCTTTCAACCTGAGTAAGCCTGCAGGGATAATTGTCTTAAAGCGGAAAAAAGCTCAACTTCGCTGCAAAACAGCCCCTTCTTGTTTCAAAAACGGCCCATTAATGACTCAATAATGATTCAAGATGATTCAACAATGACTCAAGATGACTCAAACATGACGCAAAATGATTCAATAATGACACAACAATGCAGGGTGGCAGGGCAGCAGTGGCAGGGCAGCAGTGGCGGAGTGGCAGGGCAGCAGTGCAAGTGCGGAGTGGGCAGGGCGGCGAGGGCAGCAGAGCGGAATGGCGGAGCAGCAGTGGCAGCAGTGGCAAAGGGCGGAGTGGCAGAGCAGCAGGGCGGAGTGGCAGGGCAGCAGGGCGGAGTGACAGGGCAGCAGGGCGGAGTGGCAGGGCAGCAGGGCGGAGTGACAGGGCAGTGGCGGAGTGGCAGGGCAGCAGTGGCGGAGTGGCAGGGCAGCAGTGCGGAGTGGGCAGCGTGGCAGGGCAGCAGTGGCAGGGCAGCAGGGCGGAGTGGCAGGGCAGCAGGCAGGGCAGCAGTGGCAGGGCAGCAGTGTGGCGGAGTGGCAGGGCAGCAGTGCGAGTGGCAGGGCAGCAGCAAGAGCGGAACAGAACAGCAGGGCATGGCAGGGCAGCAGTTGCAGAGCAGCAGAAGTAACAGAACAGGCGAGCAGGAACAGCAGGGCGGAGTGGCAGCAGTGGCAGCAGGGCGGAGTGGCAGGGTAGCAGTGGCGGCAGGGCAGCAGGGCGGAGTGGCAGGGGCAGTGGCAGGGCAGCAGTGCGGAGGGCAGGGCAGCAGTGCAGAGTGGGCAGGGTGGCAGGGCAGCAGTGGCAGGGCAGCAGCAGTGACAGGGCAGCAGGGCGGAGTGGCAGAGCAGCAGTGGCAGCAGCAGCAGTGGCAGCCACCGATGGGAAAAAACTCGTCAATCTGTGTCGACGCGTTCTGGTACGGGGAAATTCAAACATGCCAATTCTTCGCGGTTTTCATCGGAGCATCGTCTAAAAGCCGTGGGAGTGTACGCCGCAATCGCCCACATATGCCCTTCATGAGGTTCGACTTTATGGAATCGACGGGCGTTGAACGACACTGAGCAGTCGTGCATGTCGATCCAGGAGCCTCGAAGCCGATGAATTTTCTTTTTCATCACCACCTCATCAGGCGAAGTGCCTTCGTCATCTTCGACCCATACTCTGCCTCCCGTGTATCGTCCGAGCGCGATTGCGTAGTTCGGAATGCCGATCATATTTCCCATGTCTCGGTGAAGCCCGATGCTTGGGTTCAGAATCACCGCGAGGGAGGTCCATTTTCCATCCGGAATGCGATCGCGCAAGAAGTGATTAAGCGCAATGCATGCTTCTTTCGCGTCGGAAGCTTTTGACATGCTGGGAGCATTGCCTCCAAAAGCATAAAGCCCCAGGGTGCAGTAAATCTCATATGATCCCGGCCAATGCCTCGTTGACGCCCACGATGCTTCCATTCCGGGGACAAACAATCCAGCAGCCGAACTAGATTTTGATTAGAAGGATTTTGCATGACAGATTCGCAAGCAGGGAGTTGATTGACTGGCAGAATTGAAGAGTTGCCAGACTCACCTTCGACCCACCCCCTCCGACGTGGCGAAGGTGCAGAGGCTCTGGTTCGTCTGTGACACGCACGGAGACGGTGCCCGCCTTGAGGTTCAGGAACTGATTGGTCGGAAGCAGGGGCTCCACGGCTCCACCGTGTCCGCCTGGATGCCGTGGCGACGCCCAGGCTGCTGTCTGCGAAGATGCGCCCCATGGTCAGCATGTTGACCCCCGTCTTGACGTCTTGAGACTGAACTGGCTCGAGGACAGGTCGGCCACGGCGGCCCCGTTGGAAGCCTCGAACTCGATGCCCAGGCTGCCGCCCCGCAGCGTGAGGAAGTCGCCCCCGTTGGCCCGCACGTCATTGACGAGCAGGGGATCCGAGGGGGGCGCCCCCGCCAGGGCGTAGCGTGAATCCGATTCACTCTTGCTGTAAGTAACAGTCGCAGGTCAGCTGCAGCGTGGCGGAGTTGCCGAGGATGAGGTTCGCTCCCAGACACGCCTGGGGCAACAACGCTCGGATCATTCTCGGAGTGAAGTTGTCGAGCACCATAGGAATGATGCCTCCCCCACCGGCGTTGCCGTTGACCACGTGGTAGCGGGAGTCGAGGGGCGTAGTCGGTGTTGGAGAAGTACCTGCCGTCGCTCTCGCTCTTCGAGTAGCAGCCGCAGGTCAGTTGCACCGTGGCGGAGTTGCCGAGGATGAGGTTCGCCCCCAGGGGCGCCTGGGGCAGTAACGCTCCGCCTCCGGCGTTGCCGTTGACGGGATGATACCGGGCATCGCCCCTGCGCTTCGGTGAGGAGCCCAGGAGCTGATCTGGCTCGCGATCTCTGCCGAGGTCTCGCCCACCAGTAGTTAGTGAGCTCGGGGCGACGGAGCTGTCGATGTCGGCCTGTGTGGCGTACTGCGAAACGTTCAGGGAGTTTACCTCGGCCTGTGTGTACGTCTGCGCGGTGGAGTAGGACTGGCACTCCAGCTGCAGCGTGTTGCCCGAGTTCTGGAGCGTGGCTACGAGGAGCCCGGTGAAGTTCCGGGGAGGGCCTGCCCTGTCAGGAGCTCCCAGGTGGTGTTCCCGCTCCAGGCGGGCGCATTGTCGAAGTGTCTCCGACCTCACGACCACGGACGGCCGAATCTTCGGCAAGTTCTTCACACAGTCGGAGGTCCTAGAGCGATTGCAGTCGTGCATTCAGGGGGCAGTTCTTTTCTGAAGGTGAAGATGGATTGGCAGCGCGTGCGCATCTGGGGCGCGCTAGGCGAGGTTGTGAAGGATCCAGGGAACCTCGCGGGCAGGGAGTGTAAGGTAAAGCGCGAACAGCGACAGCTGTGGCTGATGACGAACACGTGCGGCGTCTTGGTTGAAGTCACGGACATTACAAGTGAGCACGCATCGGTGTGTTCGACCTCTGAGGCCCCTTCCACCCCCCACTTACTTCGGCTACGACATCATCGTGGCCTCAGCTCCTCGGCGAAAGCGGTTCCGTAGCGCAGGTAGCCTGGAAAAACGCGCGAGTTGGTGGTAAGCGTTGCTTGCTGTCCTAGGGTTCACGGGCTTCCCCCTCCTGTCACTGCGTCTCGCGTTTGTGCTCAGAGGGTTTTTTTCTCGGTCAAGGGGTTTCCTAGGTGACTCTGTATGAAAGGTTTGCGAGGTGTGCAAGCCGGTTTTAGACAACTGTAAGTCCTGTAAAAGAAAACCCCTTCGTCTCAGCTCCCAGACACCTCGGACCCTTCGTTTCGCCTAGCAGGCGCTGCTTGGTGGCTGCTGGGTGAACGCGCGGAGCCCTGATCGCGGGTTTTTTCTGTTCAATTATGGTAGGAGGGTGTGTTGGTTCGTCGGAGGGGCATACTGCAAGTGAGGGTGCTCGTGGGGTTTCTTTGCGACTCTGCGCGAAAGGTTTGTGAGGAGTGCTAGTACGCGAGCAGGAGTGATCACATCTGCTGAAGGACATGTTTTAGACTACGAAACTGTAAGTCCTGTAAAAAAAAACTTTCGTTTCAGCTCCCAGAAACCCCGAACGCTTCGTCTCGCCCATCAGGTGCTGCTTGGGGGGCTGCTGGGTGACCGCTCGGAGCTTTGATCGCAGGGTTTTTTCTGTTCAATTATGGTAGGAGCGTTCGAGTGAGGGTGTGGTTAGGACGTGGGTAGGGTGTGAGCCTCATGGGGGTTTCCTTTGTGACTCTGTGTGAAAGGTTTGCGAGGTGTGCTCCTGCGCGAGCAGACTTTTTTAGACTACGAAACTGTAAGTCCTGTAAAAAAAAAAAAACCCTTTCGTCTCAGCTCCCAGAAACCCCGGACGCTTCGTCTCGCCTATCAGGTGCTGCTTGGCGGTTGCTGGCTGACAGCTCGGAGCTCTGATTGCAGGTTTTTTTGGTTGGAGCATTCGTCGGCTTGTCGCAGGAACATAGTGCACGCGAGGGCGGCGTTAGGACGTTTGCTGGGTGTGAACCTCGTGGCGAGCCTTCCCAGGCGAGGCGACATCGTCATCATCAATCATTCGGGCATCCTAATCGCGCGCACATTTGCGTGTTTTTTGAAGGGATTTGAGACTGGAGTGCGCTGAAGGTTCTGCGAGCGTCGAACGATTCACAGGCGTTACGAAGTGAGAGTCCTTCACGCATGTTTCAGTTTGTTGTTGTCCCTCGTCAGCCATTTTCATTCTCATCCCACCGCCTCTTGTCATTTCATCGCTTGTGCGTCGAGCAATGCCTGATCAACACTCCAAGGAGAATCGCGAGAAGGCACAGCTGCGGAAAGAAGTCAATGACGAGGTCACTCGCAAGGGGCGACCTTTGAGTGAAGAGGAAATTCAGTCCAAGCTGGCCCGCATTGCCGAATTGAGCGAGATTCAGAAATCGAACCAGAAAGCCAAGGAAGAGACGGTGCAGGAGGTCAACACACACACGAGCACCGTTGTCGAGAAGGTCGGCTCGCAGTTGAGCGATAAGATGGACACGAACAGCATCGAGATCAAGGCAAAAATGGACGCAAACAGCGCAGCGATGAAGGCGAGCACCGACGAGATCAAGGCGGATACCGTTGCTATCCACGCGAAGCTGGACCGCATCGAGGAGGCTTTGACCAAGAACGTGCGGCCCAAGGGGGGCGAACGCAAGAAAAGTCGGACGAGAAGAAGAAGGAACGCGATGAGAAGAAGAAAGAAGCGGCCGAACAAAAGAAGCGAGAAGACGAGGCTCGCATGGTGGAGAAGGAGGAACGCAAGCGCAAACTCGACGAGGCAAACGCCAAGATTGCGGAGGCCAAGAGAGTAAAGAAGGAGCTCCTAGTAAATTTCACTAAATCACCCGGGGCCATGGTCCAGTTGCTGTTTCTCACAACAAGGCAACAGCTCTGATTTTGAGCCGGGGTTGACAATTAAATCTGGATGGGGTTCCAAAGCTCTGACTTTGCGCCGGGTTGCAAATGAAGACTCGATGAGTCTGAAAAATCTGTTTGGAAATGGTTTTGAAAAATCCAGGCTGATGAACCCAGTTGATTTTGAGTACAAGCTCTGATTTTGAGCCGGGGTTGAAAATTACATCTGGATGGGTCTCCAAAGCTCTGATTTTGAGCCGGGGTTGCAAATGAAGACTCCATGGGTCTGAAAAATCTGTTTGGAAACGGTTTTGAAAAATCCAAGCTGAAGAACCCATTTTTGGTTTGAGTGAGCCTTGAAAAGAAAAAAATATCAGCCGGACAAGGCCACAGTGCGGCACAAGGGCCGTGATGAGGCCACAATCTCTGTTTTGAGACGGGCTTTGAATCACCTTCGAGCCGGAAGAGTCCAAAGAGGATATTCAGGGTTCCACAAACTCTGTAGTAGAGTTTTCTGGGGCAAGGCCTAGAACTAACCCTAAACCCTAAACCCTAAACCCTAGAACCCGTGCAACCTCAGAACCCTAAAGCCGTGCTAGTGTGTAGACTCACGACCGAAACTCAACCTGTACCAGCAGCCCCCCCCCCACCCCCCCTGCATTCTCATGTCTATCGAGGTTTCCAATAATATGCAACATAGGAAGAAAAAAAGAACCATGCGCACTACACAGACAAGCCTTCAGACAAGCACGAGTGAACTCAGTGAACCAGCGTTTCTTTTTTCGGGCAGCTGAGCGAAATCACTTCACAGCTTGCGCAAAAAGCTTTCTGGGTTCTCTCCCCCTCTCCCTGTCCTACTGTTTCACACGATGGACCCACATGCCACTGCTGCACAGTAAGCACTGCCATCGTGATCCAACCCGCGGTGCTTCAAGCATCACGCCCGGAAGAACTGGGTCGACTATGTCGACGGTGCAGCCTTGAGGATCTCCAGGATCTGCTGCATGCGTTCTACATTGTGCTTCATGTTAGAGGCAACCTGGATGGCCTCCTCGTACTTTGCAATGTGGCTTTTTTCAAATGTGAAGAAACCTTTGCGAAACCCGTAAATGAGCGGGTTGTTTGCGGAAATCTCAACCACCAGCCAACCTGTGGGAACAAACAACGCCGTTTGTGGCTTGAGGGTGCACTGCATCCATTTCACTTTGCCTGCCAAACCCTCAACTCCAGCTCTATCGAGCCCATGGAACCTGTCAAGGATGCTTTGCACTGACAGCTCCTCAGTGGCTTTGTCCGCCCTGAGGTCCAGGGCCTTTGACAAGCTGTCCCACTCAATCATGATGTGGCGCATCTCACCAACAACCAAAACCCTGATGCAGGGTGCATGGTTGGGCAAAAAGGCAACGGTCCTGTGGTCAGGGCTGGCACCGAAAAGCCACGCGCAATCCATAAACTGCTTGCCTCCAGAGACAGCTGAGATGTCCGGCTCGTTTCCTGCAGGCCTGAGCTTCTGCATGAACTGGTTCACCAAGCCACGACCGCTCTTTTCCTCCATAGGGAAGGTTGCTTGCGTTTTTTTGGGCTTGGTGGAAGCCATTGTTTTCTTGTACTGAGACCCCCAAGAAGCCAGGGCCTTCTGCATCGCGGTATCGCCAAGCACTGGCACCAATTCGGCAGCACACTTCATGACCCACGGAGAATCCCAGGCCAGGCCCTCTGTACTTAGACCTGTCCGCTCTGGGACAGCATCGCACAGATTGAGCGGCAAGTCACAGGTGAAAATGGCGGAAACGACTGCTTGTTGCTCCAACTTCCTCTTCTTGATCTGATCAGCTGCTTCCTTGGCCTCGTTCCTCACACGCTGCAACTCATCGCGGGCTTTCTGATCCTCCGCCCGCCTCTTTTCACGGGCGCTTTCTGTCACTTTCAACTTCATGTGCTTGGAAAGATCATCCGCCGCTTGCTTGATGCCCTTGTGTACCTGCTGGAGGGACTTTTCTGTAGCCAGCCAGTCTTGCTTGTACTGGAGGAACACAGCTGCATCTTTGCACTCTAGCAACTCCTCCATGGAATCTTGCACGGACTCAAGGGCCCTCAAAGCACTCAGCTCACCCTCCCAGAACTTGCCCTTAGCGGTTCGGGCCTCCTTCAAGAAATTTTCCCAGGACAAACTCGCACGCTCCTGCACAAACTCTGAACTCACCGCATCAGCACCGTTCAGGACACTCACAGCCCCAGCAGAAGAATTGCCTGGGTTGCTTGGGGTGGCTGGCTGGCTTGGGCCCTGGCCAGGCACGGTAGGAACAGGCCCGGATTGACCCACAGAGCTCCCTGCGCTGGAGTCTGGGACAATCCAGCGCAAGTCCTCCGGCCTGCCAAGACAGCGGACGCCAGTCTCATGCCGAAACTGGAGAGTGCGACAGAAGGCCAGCAAAGCACGGTCAGAGGATCGAAGTTCAGCAGGGTGCTTCTTGTAATCATCCATAGCCTTGATAGCCAGGGGCATGGCTTTCTTGAACTCTGAATTAATCTTCTTCAGCGAGGATTCCATGGCACGGTGCAGCTGAGCGGGCTCCCGTGACAGGTTGACGGCGGCCACCTTCTCAGGAGTCAGTGCGTCATCTCCGGCCTTCTCAGCAGCATCCTTCTTCTTGGGGGTCAGCATCACCCCCTGTTGCAAGTCTGCAGCTTGCTCAGCCGTGATGCCAAACCGCACGTCATCGAAGGACAACTTTTGTCTGGTCAGGTGATCCTGGCAAGAGTCAGCACTAAGCAACAAACAGCATGACTGGACGTGACAGAAGAGGTTCAATCAAAGTGCGGTGAAACAGAGCATGACATGACACTTGACACTACTCACCACGTTGCTAGGCCCGGCCTGCAGCATCTTGCGCTCCTCCACACTGGGGGCTTTGAAGTCCCCGCTGCCCTCGATTACCTGGGAGTCCACATAGTGTTCCCGGTCATCGTAGTCGAGCTCATGGCAAGGAACCCAGATTCTTTCAGCTCCCTTGTAACCCAAGTTGTCCCTTTTCAGGCTCTTGTTGCTGACAAAGCCCTTCCATTCTTCTGCCGCCTCCTCCTCGGTCAAACCGAGTTCGTTCTCGGCATGTTTGAAATAAGCCCTTTCAGTGAAAGGCCTCTTGCCCTTCTGCAAGTGCGTGCCTACACGCTGGCCATGCACTCGCTGGAACTTTGCAAAGTCCACCAAGCCTTTCTTTTTAAGTTCCGGCGGATTGTCGAGGGCAAACTCCTCCACCTCCCTGCCAGCATCTGCCTCGTTCGCCATCAGCTTGTCGAAGGCCTCCTTGTCTGCCTGAGAAAGAGCTCGGGTACGTCGCTGGTACATCATGTTGTCGAAGGCCTTCTTGTGATGAAACAAAGAGCAAAACTTCGAGCCTGGGTACTTTGGTGCTGTACAGTTGGGACATACGCAAGTGCTTGCTGGTGCTTTCTTTCCTCTGCCCCGGCCCTTGCCGCGACCGCGTCTGCCTGTCGTGGGCTCTTCCTGCTCTTCCTCTTGTTCCGGATCTGCGGTTTGGTCTGACTCACGGGGCAAGCCAAAGCCAAAACCTTCCTCTTCCATGGCCACTGAAGAGCAGTTGCTCTGTGACACAGGCACACAGATTCCTTGATCCTACAGGCCTACACACGCGAACCGCAAGGTGAACGGACGAACGCCCGTCACGGGCCGAAGCATGAGAAAGGCACGCAGCTGGGAAGGGCAGAGGCAGACTGACTGAAGAATGTTTCTTCGCCCAAACTGACACAGATCTCGCAACTTAACAGCAGCTGTCATGCTCAGGACTCACAATGTGGGCTGGAAATGCGGCTGCAGCCTACACTTGCTTACGAACTGTTCCACGCGACAAACCCAAACACAAAACAACGCCTAGGCCAATCACAACACTGCACTCACTGTGAATCCTCAGGAGCAGCGGAGCTGTGCTCCAGAAACGGCATGCCTGACTCAAGGCTCATTGTCGCGTCGAGGGCAAACTCCTCCACTTTTCTGCCGGCATCTGCCTGGTTCGCCATCACCTTGTCGAAGGCCTCCTTGGCTTCCTGAGAAAGAGCTCGGGTACGTCGCTGGTACATCATGTTGTCGAAGGCCTTCTTGTGATGAAACAAAGAGCAAAACTTCGAGCCTGGGTACTTTGGTGCTGTACAGTTGGGACATATGCAAGTGCTTGCTGGTGCTTTCTTTCCTCTGCCCCGGCCCTTGCTGCCACCAGCAGCACTGGAAGGACGACCTCTGCCGCGGCCGCGGCCTCGGCCGGGACCGCGTCTGCCTGTCGTGGGCTCTTCCTGCTCTCCCTCTTGTTCCGGATCTGCGGTTTGGTCTGACTCACGGGGCAAGCCAATGAAGCCAAAACCTTCCTCTTCCATGGCCACTGAAGAGCAGTTGCTCTGCGACACAGGCAAACAGATTCCTTGATCCTGCAGGCCTACACATGCGAACGCAAGGTGAACGGACGAACGGACTAGCGCTCACGGCCGTCACGGGCCTAAACATGAGAAAGGCACGCAGCTGGGAAGGGCAGAGGCAGACTGACTGAAGAATGTTTCTTCGCCCAAACTGACACACATTGCTTCCTTGCCCCGCTATGATGGACTCAGATCTTGAAAGCAGATCTCGCAACCTAACAGCAGCTGTCAGCTGTCATACTCAGGACTCACAATGCGGGCTGGAAATGCAGCGGCAGCTTGCAGCCTACACTTGCACACGACAAACCCCAAACAACATGTGGGGCAATCACAAAAATGCATTTACCAGCGGCCACAGTGAATCCTCATGAGCAGCGGACAGACTTGCACTGTGCCCCAGAAACAGCATCTCAGACTCAAGGCTCAATGTCGTCTACCTTGCTAGGAGGCCCAGGCAATGCGCGGCGTTCACGAGGGCTGAACTCGGCAAGACATCTCTTTAGCTCTGCCTCGTCGACGTCGTAGTCTGCGGCATCGTCTGCCTTGTCGAAGTCTGTCTGCAAGTCCTTTACCGGACTGTGCTTGCCCCATTCCAAGGTGGCCTCGCTGTCGGTGTCGCTGACGTCACTGCTCTCCTGCAAGCCCGCGTCAGAAGGATGACGCACGGTTTTTGCAGGCGGGTGACCTTCCCAATGGTTGGCCAGCTCCATCGCCAAGTGCCACGTGTTTTTTTTCTCCGAGGAAGCTGAAGCGACGTTGCTTGCCCAGTTGCCCGTGTCGTGGGATGGCACAGACTTTCTTGGATTCGTCTTGCACCGGCTGGCCCTCCTTCTGCTCCAGCTTGCGCTTGTTGTTTGTCACTGCGGCGCTGGAGGAGACGTGGTGGGCCCGAGCGTCAGCGCTGGAGTCTTGAACTTGCTGGTCCTCCTGAAGTGACTGTGACTGACCCAGGAATTTATTAAACTGTTGGATTACGAATCACGAAGCCCCAACAGTTTTGGCCACACGCAAGAGTCCTCGTGGGAGCAGCGCACTACGGCACCGAGTTGGCTGGCCGACATTGCGAGTCCTAGTAGACAGAATGAGCTAAATGGAAACCAAAAACCTCTCTGCAATGATGAGCTCACGATGATGCACTTGCAGTTGGCGCCTGTTCTTCAACAGCCTGAAATGGCCTGAAAGAGCAACCCGTGCGAATCGCTTTTCAAGCCCACGACGCGAAGAAACTCTTCATGCGGGACAGCAGCTGGGGAACAAGAATTCCAGACTTCCGTATCACGAATCACGACTGCTACACTGCTAATGGCTAACCCATGTCCCATGCGCAATGCACTACATTCTTGGTTCAACCTGGTTCCTTGCCCCCCAATGCTCCGGACTTCGCTTTCTGAAGGCCTAAGACTCTGCAAAAACACTAGCGAATCTACTGAAGAAACACCCTGTCACCGTGACTGTCAGAGTCACTGCGCTGCCCGAAACAGATGCATCCTGCCCCAGCTGCGAGCAGCAGCACAGCAGACAGAGACGCTGCAAGCCTGTAAGCAAATCTCGAAATTCTCGAAAGCTCAGTTGCTCTCACTGGACTCAGAGGCCTCAGTGCCAGCCTCAGCCTCAGCATCCTCATTGTCACTGGCACTGGAGTTGGATAGCCAGGAGACAAGCGGTTCACACCTCTCACGCTGGACAGTGCTGCCGAAAACATATAGGTTCCACGCCAGAACAATGGGCAGCGATTGCGAATTTCCGGACTGGCGTTTTGTAACCCTGTCTGGCTGGCGCAGCACGGTCGAAGCGAGGGGCCAGAAGAAGCGAGAGCTCACGTGGTTCATAGCGTGGAAGCCCAAGCTCAAAAACCGTTCTGCGGGCAGCACGAATCGGCTCCTACTCAGCTCCAAGATGTTTCCATGTGTGAGGAGGCAAGGCATCATGGGTCCAAAGGCTGGGCCTGGCGAGTCAGGCCAATGCTCCAGGTCACAGAAACATGTTCCATCTAGAGCTGCACGCTCTGCAGCGCGCTGCTGGTACGCAGCCAGGCGTTGTTGCTGGCCGGGCACTAACAGCTTGTTGAACAGCTTTTGTCCTTCAGGCATGATGTCGGGGTAATGGCCACGGGACCCCAATTGATCCCTCAGAAAAGCCTGATGCACTGAATCATCCTCCTGCAAGAAGACACTCCCATTGAGATGCGGGCATCGGCCAAACATCCCTTCAAACTCTGCCTGGATCTCCTCATCGGTCTTAGGACCAAGCCAAACCAGGCTGTGAAGGTTCAAGCCGGCGGAAAGAAGTCTGTCTCTGGAGCACGGCCACCCCAGCAGTCTAGGTCCCGCGATCACTTTAATGATGCGGTGTGAGTCTTTCAGGGGTTGCCTCAAATGCGTGTCAACATCGAAGAGCGGAGTGCACTCTTGAAAAAAGAGATCCTCCTCTCCAGCCACAGCAAGATGCTTCCGCATGCACAGCCAAGCGGCCAGCGGGACCTGAGAAGCATGAGAGCCCCTGGCCCTCTTACCCTCAGAGGACCATGCCTGGCAGCAATTGCCTGCGTCAGCAACAACAAGAGCGCGTGGATTCGGAAGACTTGCGCGGGACTTGTGCACGATGCAGTCCTGGCCGTGCACCAGGCAATGGGCCTTGTGCTCCTGACCAAAGCCAAACAAAAGCATGCCATGGCAAAAGCACTCGCAGTCACTTACCTCCTTGACAGACTGGACACAAAGCACACAGAAGTCAACAAGCTGTCCTTGTCAACAACCCACATGTTCTGCATGAGGAACTCCAGAATCTCCTTGTTGATCTTGCACTGTTCCTCCAAGTTCCTTTCCGGCATGTCCGCAATCATCTGAGCACACCAGTTTTGCGCTTCTGGTACCAGTTGGTGCATGATGTCGGCAAACACACAGGATGACCCCTTGTCCAAGATATGAGACGCATGCTTCAACACCTCCTGACAATGCACATCAATGTCGCAGGACTTCGTAAACATATGTGGAATTTCAAGGGCGTGTTCCTCACGCAACACTTGCAACAGCAACCTCTTCACTTCCCTTTCAGCACCAATGCCACTGTAGTCGGAATGCTGAACTATTCCATCTGCCAACAGCCTTTTGCATTGACTAGCAGCATACCCCGTGCTGCACAACTTCTCCACCAACGACACAGGATAATTGAAGAGTTCAGTCAACGATGCTGGCCCGGAAGGCAAGGTGCTGCGAGCAGACAGGTCCGCCAAGGACCCATGCAGAAATCTCCTACGACGACCTGCAGGAGTTAACCTTGCTGGCACGAACTCCCACTCATCGTCCAAAGCACGGTCCATGACTAGGGGATTCCTCCCTCACTGGCAAACAAGCTAAGTGGCTGTAGCGGCTCTAGAGCTTTACTAACTGACACCTTGACTTAGCAGACCGCAGCAAAACAAGGAAGCCAGGGATGGTTGTGAATCCATGCAGAGTCCGGGCCTCGGGACATGGTGACTCTGGGTGTGCTCTCATGCGAGCCCGTGCGCCCTGTGGTCGTTGAGAGTCATTGGAAGCCAACTAAGGCCAAAACTCGCGCACGAAACCCTGCGCGCGCTGTAAGGCGTCTATATTTGCGTTTTTACCCAAACTCAGCGTTTTTAAAGATCTTTAGCCTGGCTCCCCTCAATTTGGAAATCCAGCCCCCGGAGCAGGAAACCCACGAAAGCGCACGAAAGCGCACGAAACCGCACGAAAGCGCACGAAATGCACGAAAGCCGGGCCGCCCCGCACACGTGCAAATTTGGGGCCGTGGCCCCGGCCAAGGCCTGGAAATGGAAAGAAGTCTTGCCTGGACAGGCCTCCCCGAAGCACCCATGGCCACCCGAAACCAGCCCGTACTCCGCCCAGCCCTGCCCCAGCCAGGCCTTTTGCACGGGCCCACAAAGGGCGCACGAAGGCGCACGAAGGCGCACGAAACCAGTTGGCCTCCCAAGCCCTTAGGGCCCGTTATTTTAGCCCCAAAATATTCAAAACCTAAAAAAAAACAAACCCCTTCAGAACAACCTGTTTTTGTCCATTTTAAAGCTGTTTCCAGGCAATAACACAAGGAACTGCGCGCCAGAAGCACCTTCGTGAAAATTGAGCGTTGCGCGCGCCAACTGTGCGCGCGGTGTGTCCTAGGCACAAAAGACAATGTACTTTCCAATAAAGGAACCTGGCAGTAATCTCATTGAGACATGATCCACAACAATCGCAAACAGAAGCTGAACTTCCTTTATCGCTTGCCACTGCCTGTACAACTGCCTAGAAACACAAGTGTCACACAAAGCGTCGAAGGCTTGCCTCTTCCGGCAATGTCTTGCTCTTCCAGGCAGGCACTACAACTTCATCAAACATTTTGAGGTGGGCGTCGGCCGTGTCGCAGTCGTGCCCTAGGCTGGCCCAATATTTCAAGCACAGCAGCACCTCCTCTTTGCCACCAAAAGACACAGCCCGTTTTTTGGTGCAGGTGCGCTCGGTGTTGTGACTTGGATGGGAACACTTCATTTGGAAATGCTTGGGGTCCTCTCCGACTTTTCCCACAGGTGTGATCAAGTGATCACCCCACGGTTCAGACCGATCCAACACCCTTGTCCTACGGCCTTATCCTGTGCCTCCGCGGCTTCAGGCACCTCACTCGCAACGCGGCGTGCACCCCCAGGCCGGTCAGTGCTGGCTGCTGCTGGAGCAGGCCCAGATGAATCAGAGGAAGAAGAAGAGCTAGAAGATGATGTGCTGGAGCTTGAAGAGCTTGAACTTGAACCGCTGCTGGATTCAGTGGACGAAAGTGACGAAACGTCGTCAGCGTCGGAACCAATGTCATCAGCATTCAGCACATCCAAAGCGTCATCCACCGCCGCCGCCTCGCCCAGCGGATCGTGCCCACCTTCCATTGGCTCCTCGTCAAGCGGACCCACCCCACCTTCCATTGGCTCAGCTTCTGCAGGGGGCCGCCGCGGCCTCCCCGAACGAGTGGCCCTCCTCTTTTTGGGCATGGGCTCGCCAATCAGCCAATCTTCCTCAACATGGGTAAAGCGGGTTCCTCGTGAGCGCTTCGCCAATCTGGCATGAATCTGGTCATCTGTCAAGCCCAGGAGTCGCATGTAAACGTGGTCAGGTTCACCATAGGGGACCTGCGTGACAGTCTCACCATCCAGCTTTGCCAACGCACACAAGTAGTGCCTGCTAACCGTGTCAGCACGCTCACGTGTATACCAAACTTTTTCAGATGAGGCGTCGTGAACATGTTTTGTCTTTCTCAGCTCTTTGTGCTTGGCCGCTGTAATGACCTCATGCTCCCAACCATTGTCGTCTAAGTGGAGAATGATTTGGAAGAGAGAAGCTTCCTCCAGGGGTCCATCAGACCTTTGCAACAGTCGACGGGAATTCAGCAAGGCCACACACTGCTGCACACGCTCGTGGCCAGCCTGAGTCAGTTTCCAGGGAGGGCCCGCCAAGAGGTCTCGACTCGCCAACCAATCCAAGACTTCAAGAACAGGCTCAGGTATGTCTGTCGTAAGAGGCAAACCATCTGTTGCTTTCAGCAACCTAGCCAACGTCTCTGTCACATGTGGTTTTAGTTCCGGAGGTACCTGGGAAGTGAGCTGATTGTCGAAATAATGGTGCAGGGTCGAAGTATCTGCATCCCAGACATACAGACCCAGCAACTCTGACAAGGACAACTGGCTCACATGCAACATCAAAGGAGCCATCTGGCGGGTAGAATCGCCAGTGGCTGCACGCAGAGAGACATGAAGATCTTTCTTCTCTACATCAACATGAAGAATGTTGTGCAGCTGGATGAACCACATGCCACTCAACTGCGCTTCTCCCTCGACATGGGTTCTGTTGAATCGCCCTGGCTGCTCATGTGCAACAGATGCAACAACGAAGTCATCAGCCAAGGCATCCCCTCCGCCAGAAAGGAGTCGGGCAAGGGGTTGTGACTGTCCAAAGTCAGGCAAAAGTGGCAAAACCGCAGCTTGATTCTGCGCATTGTCTGCCGGGTCTGCCGGCGCTGGCAAGGCCTCCCAGCCCAAACTGAAGTCTTCCAAAGCAGGCAGAGATGGAGGTGGGGGAGCCAGCAACGCGCTAAGGTTGTGCAAAGCAGAAACGTTGAACTTCATGGTGAAGTACATGTTGCGGTGCACAGCCTTCTTGACATCCTGCCAAGCCAAGGTTCTCCGAAGGGAAACAGCTCCTGCTGGCAGCCGCTCTGTGTCGGAGTCTCGGTTCTCCAGAGCCTGCTGAGGCTGCAGCACACGCTGTGAGAGAACCCTCTGCGGCACTGTTGCTGGAAGGTCCAGTGAATACTTGCAGAAGGGGTCATCGTGATATATTATTCTCCACGACATGTCCTGCTTCTTGGCTGTCTTCGCGCTGATCCAGCCACTCTGCAACAGCACATCCTGCGAAAAGCCCAGTCGCTGAGCAGCGGCACGACCATTCGATACACCATCCATGATAGATGCCAGCTCCAGTGCATCATCTGGATGGGCACGAAGGTGCGCCCTGATCTCAGGCATGCGATGCGACAGACTGGTATAAGCTGCGGAGTGACGGGGAGCATGTTGGGAAGCCTTCTTGGTGCGAGCGTGCTGGCCCTCCACCCTCCAAGCGGACGTAAACATGAGGCGAAGCTCGGCCGCCTGCTGTCGAAGCGGCAACAAGATCTCAGCATCATGCCACAGACCGCCTCCTTGTATGAATGCATGCACAGCATCCATGTCTTCCCGGAGCCTCCGGAGCCTGGGGTGCTCAGAATCAGAAACGGCGGCGCTGGCACACTTCTGTAGGCATTGAACACGGACCTGTGGATCCCAATGCGCCAAGCCAGCCAAAGCATGCGGAGGTTGTTGCCAAAAGCTCAACTTCAGCACATACGTGTTCACCATGTGCCTGCGCGCAAGTTCAAAATCCTGCATCAGCTCAGTCACCTGTGCCTCTGTTAGGCCTCTCGGCATCATAACCTGCAGGGCACTGCCACTAGCCTCGAACAAGGACTGGAGCAAGTCAAAGAAGCCTCCAGAGGCCAGTTCGGCACACCGCCGGCCCCTGAGTGGACACGGCGGGAGGTCCGAGTGTTCGAAATCCACATCCTGATGGCAAGGGCAGCTGTTCGCAAATTTCACTGCTTGTCGCTGCACAACTGCGACTTGCAGGAGGACCTTGATGGAACCCCAGAAGTACGGGGACGAAATGCCGTCATCTGCGGCTTGCAAATTCACCCCCAAATCACCCTCTGCCCCATCACCAGGTCGAGCAGCAGGCACTGCAGCACCCGCTTCACCTCTATGTCCAAGAAAAGAAGCCAAGTTCCAATGCATTCTCAAGGCACCTTCCAGATCATGGAGTTCCTCGATTGAGGTCGCAACAGTGTTCCATCGCTTTTCGTGAGGAACGACCTGAAAGGACTGAATCGCATCCATGTGCGCCTGGCCTGGCCCGAAGCTGAAACATGTTTCGATGAGCTGCTGCTTAGTCTCGCGACCCGCCAGCAGGGAGCAAATAGCTTTGAGCGCAGTCATCATTGATGAGTAACAAGCTAGAATATCTGCAAGGTTGGCTGTAACATTGTGTATGATGTGCATCATGTCAGGACCCTCAAGCGTATCTGCAAAACTCACCTTGTCGTCCTGGCCTTCACCGTCAGCGTCAGGATGGTCCGGGGCTGCAGCAAGAGCGAAGCACTCCTCAACAGCCGGCATCGGACCCATAAGCATTTCCTCCTCCAGGACAGGCTCGCTGCCCTTGCAATGCAGGTAGGGTAGTATGCTGTCCAGGTCAACCCCTTCTACCCGACACAAAGCCTTCTCCGTTCCATAGTCTGTGTGCATGCTCACGACAGATTGGCAAAGCTCTCGAAGCTCTGCTCTAGAGTTGCAGAGAAGCCCAAGCGTGTGAAGAAAACATCGAAGCTTTGCAGGAAGGTTTGTCCGGGAATGCGCCAGCATGATGATCGGTGCAACATGCCAGGTAATGCGGCCAGACAACCTCCCCAACAACTCCTTCTCCCTTTCTTGCAGCCTGGCTCGGTCAGCAGCGGTCATGGAGGTGAGGCTGTCCAACTCCACCATGTCCTGCATTGGCAAGTGAATGTGTCGCACCGCACACAAGCCGGGAAACATGAACTCTATTAATGATTGCGCTGGAAACTCAATCGCCTTTTGCGCACAGGCCACAGCCACACCACCACGCAAGTTCTCAGTTCTCACTGTACAGGAAACTCAGATACAAAAAGCCAGAGCCAGGTTTCAGGGCCTAATGCGACCTCAGGATTGCAGGCATTCCGGCGCCGGCGCAGTTAAGGTTTATCTCAAACACGTCTGGGCTTAGAGGTTTATTCCCTCCGCTTCCTGCCAAGAAGCATTTGGAACAAGCAGACACGAATCTCCGTCCCTTCCCCCCCCCCCGCCCTGTGGGACCCCCACCTTGCCCAAAGATCTCCTTTTTCTCTGGCACCCCCACCCTGGAACCCCCCCCCACCCCCACAACCACCCTCCTGACACACCTGCAACGCTAACCGCTAACTGGTTACGTAGTAACCCCAATAACCCCAACCGCCCTAACACTAACCCTAACCCCGTAACCCCCCTCTCCTTGTTTAAGGCCCTTTCGGCTGCTGAGGCGGCACGCGCAAGCGTTTACAATTATTATACTATTGTACGATGCGCTTCTTCCATAGCAATGGATGGGGGCGCACGGTCACTGCATTGCCTCACCCTGACTTCAGGAAGTGCGCTATGCTCTCCAGGAAACAGCCTACCCGCGCACACTCACTGCCAGCGTTGCCGCCACCACTGGCACTGCTGCCGGCGTCCTCCCGCCTGCGCGGTGCAAGGCCACGATCCCGACGATCCTCGTCCACCTCGGCGGCAGGGCGCTTCCTGGCCAAAGGTGGCTGCTCATTGGCTCCCATCCTCCACGGGGCAATGGCCTTCACCTTCTCTTTCTTCTCCGCAGGCTTGCGCATCACAGGCTCTGATGGCGAACGCCCACGCAGCTGTGACCGAGAAACCAAATCGATCTTTCGGCGTGGCAGCGGCGAGCGTGTCTCTTTCCTGTTGCCGGCTGCCTTCTTGCCACCGTGCTTGCAGGTGTACTCATGCTGCGCCCAACTCATCGCACAGTCCACCACCCACTTGCCGCACTTCTCACATGGCTTTCGAAGGTCTTTCTCTCCCCGCGCCTTGCGGCACCTTGCGCTGTACTTCTGGGGCTCCCTGATGGCCCAGGCACTATTGTCCTTGATGTACTTGCCACAGATTCGACAGTAGATGCCTGTTCCATCTCCTTCTTCACGGTCCGACACAAGGCTGAAATCTTCATCCGCACCCTGATCCTTCTTGACTTTCTGGGGATTCTCTGGTGGCACACGCGCTGGCTCCCTTTCCTTTGGCTTTGCCTCCGTCGCATCTTCTGGCCTGTGCGGCCTCTCGTCCTCAGAGCCACCGTAGTCCACAGACGAAGCTTTTTCATCTTCCTGCTCTCCGTGCTCCCTCTGTGGCGCCTTCTTCTTCACAGTCTCCGTGTCCTCAGGCTCAGACTCATAAGTGTACTCGTACGACGGTTCGTCATAGGAGGCGGACTCGTCCCGCGCCCTAGCTGCCCTGCCTGCCATGGCACCAACGAGACGGCCTATTGGCCCTAAATACATCCTCACACACAGCACCCTTGAGCACTGCAATGCGCCACACACTGCATCACTGCCATAGGCACAACATGCCAGGACATGCCACACAAGCTGACCGACCTGCTGACCTGCTAACTGCTGCCTACATCTAACATGCAATGTGTCACTGAATGGTTGAACTGCTTCGGTCCTTGTGATTCTCCAGCAGGTGACTCTTCTGAACGACGTTCACCACAGTCACTTGGTACTCCTGCTTGGCCTGCCACGTCGCATCAGTCTGCACGTACAATGAGACTCCTGCCCCACCCTGGTGTTGCAAGTGGGAAGTCAGCCACTTCCTGAAGAGCAGCATCCAAGACACGTCAAGGCGTGCACGACATCTTGACAACGTTGCTGCAGACGGAATCCTTAAGTACGACCCACTCTCGGAGACCCCATCAATGAACTGCAGTGTTTCTTCTTTGGCTCCAGGAGGAAGAAGGATGCCGCACGCGTGCCGCAGAGCTGACTTCAAGTCCCTGTCATTCTGCAAGAACCCACTTATCCAGAAGAATTCCACAAGCCTAACTGCTGCGTACTTGCGAAACTTTTGCAATGAACCCGCTTCATGCACGAACACCCGTTTGTCAAGCGCATGCTTCTGCAAGGCCTGAGCTGCTGACAGGAGGTCTGCCAGGACTGTTTTCTGAGACCCCTCCCCATGCATCGGCTGCAGAATACCTGCGCCCACTGTCTGTAGAATACCAAGAATATTCTCTGTAACAGCTTGCCCAGCATCTGGAACAGCATGCCCCTGGATGTACTTGTATATGTGCATGTGAGCCGGCAAGTCCTGAAACGAATTTTGCAATGACATGAACGTCTGCAACGCAGGCTCTGCATCATCAACAACACGTCGACGGTTCCAGCCTGAAGCTACCAAATCAACTGTTTCCACAGCGTCAGGCACTGCAGCTCTAGTCCATTGCTGATCTGCCAGCAAGTACACAACCGGCTTGGGCAATCTCAACACAAGCTCGGGAATTCTACCACCACTAAAGCGCATCCAACTTGCGAGCTCACGTGGCCCTACTCCAATCACTCGGCAGTTCCACAAGCGCGCCGCCCAAACAGGGTTCAGCTGGAAAAAAAAAGTGTTCTTGCCCGTCTTTGTTTCCTGCAAGGACATTTTAAGCGACAGCATCTGAACCTTCACAATGCGATAATAACGCAACGATGATTCCAGTGTGCTTCCTGCTAGCACGCTCCAGAAATCAAACTGACTTTTCATCTCTGCACACAAAGGCAAGAGAGAGTGCTGCACAGCAAAGGCCTCAACGAGGGCCAGGGCGACAACTTCATTCCCAGCAGGCCAAATTGACCGGCAAACAGTGCCCACTTCTAAGCCATTGCTCTGCTCATACTCTGACAAGCATGCATGAATGCCTGGGCTGGCTTCGGCTTCAGCATTCAACAGAGCCACGGATCGATTGCAAACGCCAGGACGGCCTTGCCGCATTTTGCGCTTAGCATTGCTGAAAGTAGCCAACCACACCACAATTTGCGCACCATCGCACGCCATCGATCACTTATGAGCGTTTCTAGATCTGAGTCTATGACCAGGAAACTGTCTTACAACCTATTTGCAGAACAAATATGCCCTGCCATTGAAGCTGCCAGAATACTGCTGCTGCAAAACATGAAATCTCCGTTTCACAGACAAAGTTCGAGACATTGGCCGCAAGCTCACCAACAATAGGCGCTGTTCAAGGCAGTGCCCCCAAGCAGTGAGCGATATGTGCTTTTCTTCGTAGGGTTTTCAAGCTGCTGTGTTATTTCTGCAAAAAAATGGCGAAACAGGCTACTTAGTAAAATCCCGCAGACAAATTCCAAAACATGGCAGGGAAGCGCACCTTAAAAAGTATCTCCAAGGCAATGCCCCCAAACAGTGTGATTCACCGTGTGATGCTTCTTGTTTTTGACCAGGAAACTGTTTTACATCCTTTTTGCAAAGCAAATATGCCCTGGCATTGAAGCTGCCAGAATACTGCTGCTGTAAAACATATTTTCTGAGCTAGTCTGTCCATTTCACAGACAAAGTTCGAGACATTGGCAGGAAGCTCACCAACAATAGACGCTGTTCAAGGCAGTGCCCCCAAGCAGTGAGATATGACTGCTTTTTTCCGTAGGGCAATCAAGCTGCTGTGTTATTTCTGCAAAAAATGGCGAAACAGGCCACTTAGTAAAATCCCACCAGACAAATTCCAAAACATGGCAGGGAAGCGCACCTTAAAAAGTATTTCCAAGGCAATGCCCCAAACAGTGTGATGCTTCTTGTTTTTGACTCGGGGGCCAGAGCGCCTGCGACAGGAGAGCTTTAGCGAAATTAACTAGGAGCTCCTGGCTCGGTCAAAGACAATGCCTAAGGCTAAAGCCAAAGCTGCCGCGGACGCTGCTAAGCCGTCCACCGTTCTGCCAAAGAAGGACGTGGAGCCTACCGACTATCCATCTGCCAGCGGTCTGTCGAGGAAGGGTGTGGCAGAAGCTGATCAAGCGTCAGCCCCCGCTCTGAGCGGGACTTTCCAGCACGAGATCGGGCAGGAGTTGAACGTCAGAGGCTCCAAGTTCACGAGCGTCGGATGGAAGGACAAGGTGGCTTTGATCAAACCCGTAGATAAGGCGGGGAAATATGAGGCGTTTCAGTGGGTGAGCAACAAGGTGGCTGGCATAGGTTTCGTCACGGTGGAGTTCGCTGGGGTACAGAGCCGCACCCGCAACGTCGTGTGGATGACTCCCAAGCTCGGCGTCCTCCTGATTGAAGGGAAGGAGGTTGCCTGTGCATCCACTTCAATCGTTCATTTGGAGGTGGAGGATTTGATGTTGCTTCGTCAGCCCGGTGAGAACGCACATCCACCGCTCATAGAAGGTGCTTTGCCATCGAAAGGTAACTGAGCGCTTGCCTTCTCATTTTTGTCGCTCGGTGTTAGCCTAGGCACCGCCCGAACAGACTGAGACGCGTTGGGGAGGTGGGGGAGCCTGTTGCACAGACCTAAGGTTCCTCTGCTGTAGACACTCCAATTTCCTCAGTGTATAGGACAGACCGGTCTTCTTGATCGAGGCCACCTTCTGGAAGAGAAACGAGTTTGCGCGCGGATCTTGTATTCGTTCATCCTAAAGCCAGAGTCGCCCAAAAGCTCCCAGTCGTTGCCACATCTCGAGGGTGTCATAGGCCTCGGGCTCGCGATTTCTCCCTCCCCATATCGCTGAAGGTCCCAAAAAGCCCGGTACAGTCACCCAAAAGGGCGGTACAGTCACCCAAAAAGAGCGGAACCCAAAAAGAGCGGTACAGTCACCCAAAAAGAGCGTTACAATCACCCAAAAAGGGCGGTACAGTCACCCAAAAAGGGTGGTACAGTCACTCCAAAAGGGCAGTACAGTCACCCAAAAAGAGCGATACAGTCACCCAAAAAAGGCGGTACAGTCACCCAAAAAAGAATCGTACAGTCACCCAAAAAGAGCGGTACAGTCACCCAAAAAGGGCGATACAGTCACCCGAAAAGGGCGCTAGAGTTCAAAATGCACGGTGCACTCACGTGAAAGCCCCTACCAAGCCGATAGCGTCATCGTAAAGTCATTATTGCGACGACTCTCAGGTCGCGCACGCTTTCGCCTCCGGGAACCGGAGGGAATCTTAGAGGCCGGGAAAAGCTAGAGTCAACTTGCCGCGTAGCTTTAGTTCTCGAGCTGGTGCACTGTTTTTGAGCGCACGATCACGTAGTGTTTCGACCTGGTCCTCGACACAAAGGTTTCTTGCCTGCTAGATGACTTGTTCGTGTTCCCTCCTAGCCAGGCGTCGAGTCAAATTTCTTTGGCTTCGAGATCTTCGACGAATCGAGGCCTCTGACTGTTCGAGTTCCTCGGTAGCGGTTTTTAGCTCTGAGCCGCGACTTGTTGAACGCCTTGATGCCTACGTTTCGTGAATCGAAGCTATCTTCAGGACGATCGTCGAGTAACGTGCAAGGGCCTACTCAACCCACGCTTCGATTTCCGAACGCCTGCCTTTCGACATGCGTGAACCATCTAGCATGGGAAGTTTCGGTACATAACTCTCCGCCTTTGGATTCCTGATGGGCGCCCCATCGTCAACTTCCATCGCATGGTCGGCACTGCTGCTCAAACTGCTGATGCTCACGTTGGCTCTCTCCCGCCGACTGGCGTTGCCCTCACCGTTGCCTTGGTTTGACAACATCGCTTCCACCAGAGACATCATCTGAGATGTCTGCTGCTGTTGCTGCTGCATGTGCTGCTGCTGTTGCTGTACTGTCTGCACCAAAACGTGAGACTCAAGAGCTGCTTGCACTGCTGCAGTGTCGAGTTGCGGCTGCACTCCTCCCAGACCTGGTGGGGCCATTAGAGGTGGCTGCAACGGTGTGTTAACTCCCGGCGATGCACTTCCAACGCTTCCCTGTGGCACCACAGGGCTTGCTCCAGCTGTTCCCTGTGCCGACAGGTTCGACATGGGACTAAAAAACGTTCCTACCGACCAACGGCAAGACTGGCAACGCACGTGGTCTGTTTCTCCGCACCATTCCATCAGGTCCTTCTTCCCCGATGTTGTAGTACGACGGACGTCCACGCTCAACCATGGTCACAGACTCTCACGCCACGCACTTGCCAACTTTCACTTGTTGCGTATTGGGCTCCTTTTCTCAACAACGGAGTCTCCACGCTCCGCTACCACGTAAAAGACCAAAGTCACGCACAAGACAAACAACTCACTCGTGTTCCAAAGTACCAAGTGCAAGTAACCCTTCACAGTCACACAGCTCACAGGCACTCCAAACACTTCTTTTAGCTTTCTCGCACTTAAACACGTCCGGTCTTGAGCCAAAACACTCTAAAAACCGTGGCAACGCAGGAAAACAGAGCTGACCTCTACACTGGCGCACACATAGGGCAACATGGACTACCCCTATAGTTCACGCTGCCCACTGCTTGAGCATCACACGCATGCCTGCGAAAGATCCAGAGGCATTATGGGGGCCTCATGTGGAATTCCCCAAAAGCAAAGCAATTGGGAGATCCCCTGGTTGCTTGGACGGTCTGCAAACCAACCGAGTGGTGTGTGAAAATTTGAGGTCTCCACAACTGTCCTGCTGGCGTAGACTGGGAGCCAGAACTAGGCATGAGACGGTACGGGTTGCTGGGTCCGAGCCCCACAGTGCTCGAGTATGACACGCACGCTCTTTCTGGAGAACTTGCAGGAGTCCATAATTGGACATTCCGGGTGTCCAAACAGCCAAATTTCCGGCCATGGCTTGTTATGGTGATTCAGACGATTGGCTGGGAGGATTGCTGCTTGCCTTTGATCATTCGCAAGCGGGAGACCTACCATTCTTCGCTTCCCGACAATATGCAGGTGGCTCCAAATACGGGCAGGCTTACGGACCTGCAAGTGAACGTGCCGCTGGCCCGCCGCTGGCGGCCACAGTTGCACTGCTTGCTGGCCTCTCAAAGGCCGACAAGACGGAAATAAAGTTAAAACTTTGATGAGCAAGGACAGCCAATTGTCCAAGGCCAAGTTCCTCCCTCCTGTCTGCAAAAATGGGCGCGAGCGGCTCGTTCCACACTCAATCAGGTCCTGGGGCACGGCAACATCACTCCTTTTCTTTCCGGACGAGGCTCCGCTCAACTTCTTGGACGCGGCAAAACCAGATGTCTCCTTTCGCCAAATCCCGCCATTAGCCTGTTTGGTGGCCAAACCGTGGCCGAGCCCTCTGCAGGGGAAGAAGCAAAGCACAACAAGTCACCTTTTTTTGAGGTGGTTGGGGCTGGGCAGGCCCAAAAAAGGTGACTTTTTGCGCCGGACTCTTGCCCAAGCTTTCAATACAGTTTGGTCCAAACTGTACGACAATCACAGAGCTGGCGATCCGCCTGCTATGCTTGTGGCCGTCACAGTTTCCGTTGACCATGAACGACAACACGGTACTTCTCAGGAAGTAACAGCAATCCAAACAATGTGGCATGCAGCGAGAACCATGCTTGCGGAGTTAGGGACAACCAAAAGTCCCTTTTGGAACTCGAGTGGTCAACCTGACTGCATCCTTGTTTTGTCAGGATGTATTACTGAGGCGGAACCTCTGAGACTTGTACATTTCACAGTAGGGTCGTGTATTCGCCGTCATATGATGACTTGAAAGACACACAGATGAATGATAACGGACATCGGACATGCTCCGGCACAGAAGACTTGTTCGCCCCACAGTGTGAAAAGAATGAGTCCGCGAATCTCGAAATTGGATGTATTCTTGGATTCAGATTTTACGGGTTTTATTGGCCCCATTTTTTTTGCTATCTGGCTCAAGCACGGTCCGGGCACAATAAAATGACTTCTTCATCTTGAACGAGATGTTCTGTTCCGTAATTTGGCCGTAAAAATTGATGGTAACGATTTCTCTTTAAACTTCTCAAAATCTGTGAAGTAATCATATGGATATACGCCCTTGTCTGTCAATAATTTAAATCTTCATCTGACGTTATGTATTTGCTCGTCTTGTCGCGCTTATCGTTTTCTTCGTATTTTGTTAGCTTAACAAGCGTATTTAAGGAAGACGATAAGAACGTATCCTTAAACTCAAGCTCTTTAAGACAAAAGGTTATGAGCTTTTCGCTGTCTTGTGCACTTACGTTGATTTCGTCCTTTTCTGTGTCTAACTTATCTAAGTTGGATATAATTAAGTGTCATAATTTTTAAGATTGTGAAAGAACACGGGTGTTTTGAAATCTTTAAAACAACAGTCAAGATAACATTTTAAGTGTGCTGGGCTTCTATATTGTCCTGTAAAAATGACAATGGTCGCGAAGCTTCTTTTTACCACCCTTTTTGTTATCAAAACAACCACGACAAACAGAACGCCTTTTCGCCTCGTCGTATTATGGTTCTTGAAGAATGTCTTGTCTCTTTCTGGCATCTCTACTTTGTGAATGTTATTAGCCATGCATCCTTTTTGTATGTCGCGTTAATAAGTTTTCCTTTTGAAAGCCTTTTTGACAAAACTGACAATGGAAAAGTTTTTCTTTGTGCTTGTTCGTTTGCGTACTCATTAACCTTGAAAAGTCCTTTAACAATCCACAGTTACTGTTACTGTCCTTTTCTAAGCGTAATAAATTTTCATGACATGTTGGTTCAATTTTTGTTATTCTGTTTGCTCATATTTTTTGTTTGTCCTCGTCTATAACATAAACATTTACTGAAATACTACCTTGATTCATCTCTTCACAATAAACTATGTCATCATTTGAAGCTGGAAAATCAACATCACCCTTTTTTTTAAGAGCTGTCGTTGTTTATTTTTGCTTGTTATAATGATACATTCTTTCGGGGTTGGTTGTGATTCTTATAGATCATGAAAGAGTAGCATTGAGCACAGTTTTTAAAACAATATTCGTCATCGTTTTTTGTAGGGTCATATTTCTCAGAATGAATTGCTATTTTCATTATCTTCTTTATTGTTAGACCTGACCGTTTTAATTGCGAGTTTTCTATTTGTTCTTCAATGTCACCCGACATGTTGTTTAGCTTTGTTTAAGTCTTCTTCGTTCAATAGGTTGTATCTTCTGCTTCTTATTGTGTGTCTTACTTCATCAGCTTCTGGGTGGCTAAATGCCACATTTACCTCTATTAACACTTTCATTTATTTTCTTTTTTCAAATATTCAGTTAATTTTTTTTCTGGTATTTTTAAAAATAATGAGCTTCTCATAGGTTTTAGGATTGAATTGAAGCTTAGAGGTTGTAATATTTTCTCGTTCACCACTAAACATTCTCTAGTCATGGCGGAAGCCTTCTTGCTGCTTATGAACCACCAGAGGAAGAAGCTGAATCACTTCTAGGCCTTCAGGCAACTGTTTGGGCAGCAGTTTGAGAGCCTAATCATTTCTGGACCTTCTGAACATGTTTGAGGCATCAGTTTGAGAAGTCTACCCACTGCTGGGCCTCAGGATTTTTTTTTTTTGGACTGACGCCTACATCAGTAGCGCAGTAGGCCGGTCTTGTTGGACTCGACATAACAGGTGAAACGAAGTCAGCGCGCTCAAACCACCAAACACACCACGCAACCACCCAAGAACCAAAGAAACAGAATAAACAAAGCAAGCAAAGGCGCTGAACTGCGAGGTAACCCCACGCACTTAGCACTCGAAGTTGTCGTTGAAGTCCCAGTGCAATCATACAGCACAGAGCATGCGGGGAATCGCAAATTGCAACACTGCTAGATTCTTAAAACCACCATTATGTCGCCACTGGTGCGACATCATTCAAATCAAACCGAGGTTATTGCTCAATAGAATCCCGTATCCGTCGTTAATTTAAGAAGTTAAATCATTCTGAACCTTTTTGAAGAACTTAGACATCTCTCAAGTTGCGGCTTCTTAGCAGCCTGGAGACATTGTACTCTAATGTTTCACAATTTGCTCCAAAAGAAAAGACATTCTCAACGATCTTGCGCAAAACATCTTGAAAAATTCCAATCGAAAGTTATTTTTGGAGGTCGAGCTTGGTGTTGGATTGAAACACCTGGAACATCGTCAAATACATGTACATTCTTATGCGAAGTGGGCAAGCGAAGCAGAGCGCACAGAGTCAAGATGGTGCTTACCTACAGTTTCTGCAACGGTGCCTTTCAAGCCGCCTGATGGTCCATATCTAAGATCCGCCTAGAGATGGAGTTGATTCCAGCTTGGCGGCGTGTCTAAGACGTTGTTGATGTGCTATCCGCTGGATGCCAGCTGATGTCTCTTACGAATGTCTTGCAGAAACATGTCTTAATGTGTTTGCAAGTTTAAAGCTTGGAGGCTTTAAGGTTGACGTGGAGTTTCTGCAACCAATGCTGTAGGGTGCTGTTTGCTTGCTTCTGGAGACCTTACGCAGATCACTTAAGCGGTAGCACTTCTGCAGGCTGCGCCTGCATTGCCGCGGCGTTGGTTTCTAGCCGAGCTATGCGCCTTGGGGGGCGCAACTTCTCAAGCGGTTACCGCCGCTCCACGCGCCGCGCCCGGCTTTTTTGGTTTTGTATTTTTATTGGAGAAAGAGAATGTGTAGAAGTCTTGAGAATCAGAGAAGTAGGATTCATCCAAATTCCACCCTCTCGTTTCTTGTTTTTTCCTTGTGTTCGTTATTCGAAATCTCTCGTTTCTTGTTGTTTTCTTGTGTTTTTGATTCGAAAATTAGAGAAGTAAAGTGGAAAAGTGAAGTGTTCCCTAGTTTCTCTTTTGTTTCTTGTGTTCATTTTTCGAAGATCAGAAGAGTAGAATCAGCAGAATTCCCCCTCGTTTCTTGGTTTGTTTCTTGTATTTATATTCGAAAAGCAGAGACTAAGCAGATAAGTTATTCGAAAATCAGAGAAGTAATGAAACAGAATTTCGTTTGCTTCAATAGTAAGTCAAGAATGACAAAATATGAGCCAAACCCCCATTTAAAGCCATGGGCTTCAAAGCCCCCCCTTAAGCCCCCCGCGCCCCTTTGTTCGAATGATGGACCCATTATGGGAGAGACATGAATTTTCTTCTGCTCTACTTATTCTCGACTTTTCGAATAATAAGCCCAAGAAACAAAAGAAAGAAACGAGGGGGGGAATATAGAATTCTCTGATGTCAAAGAATGAACAAGAAACAAAAAAAAAACTCACTTCAAGGCCCTAAATTTAAAAGCTTCCCTTTGCCTGGAAGCCCCTCTTTTTGCCTCCCTTCAAGCTCCCCTTCAAGCCCCCTTTTAAGTCCCCCTTAAGCTTTCCCTTTATCCCTCTTAAGCACCTCTCGAGCCTCCCTTAAGCTCCCAAGACCAAAAAATTGATTCCACAAAGAGTGTTTCAAACACCACTTCGGCCCAACAATTTGAGCGACAGCCAGCTAACCTAAGCGAAGACAAGCGAGACTGTTTTCTCTGGTGATGCAACGGCTGAAGCTGTGCAAGCAGAAAGCCAAGCAGCTAAGCTGTTGCCAAAACCCCCTTTAGCAAAAGCAAGCAAAAGCAATTAGCTAACACACCCAAAGCGAACAAGGAGGGTTCCAGGCAAGCAAAGCTGACTAGACACACCACCAGGCTCCGAAAAGGGAGCTTCTCATATTCAGGAGTAAGGTTTAGGCCCGGTGCAGCGTTTACTTGTCGGTGCCTGCAGAGAGCCGCGGCCCTACACTGGGACAACCTGTCGTTTGTTTTGAACACATGGTCTTCTCCCAAAATAGTTGGTACCCCTTCAAAGAATCTCAAATCCTACAATCCTTTTAGCAGAATCCCAGAAAAAGTATTGGTATATGCAGGGCGAATGTAGGAATGCCATATCAGTCTCTCCACCCCTGATGAAAACGACCATGTTGAGAAAGTCGAACTGGATGAAGATGGAACATGTTTTTCGGGGACATCCGAATGAAGAAGCCATCTCGTGTTAGCATCGGGAATGAGATTTCCGGTCCGATTCCAAGCTTCGCATACCCTAAACCCTGAACTCTTACCCCTAAATGGAACTGGCTGGGTCCGCCATACCTTAGGGCAAAAACGCTGAATTCTCTACCGAACGTGAAACCTCCCGAGTATGAAACACCCACCCAGAAATATGAGATGCTGCAGTATTTGTGCTATTTGATAACACACTGTGATCTGTTTTCATACATTCTGCAATATGCTTGGCTAAGACATGGAACACTATAATGTACTCGAATCTTATAGTCTGCTGTAAGGTCTCCGAAAGCTGCCAACTCTCCGAGAAAGATCTCCCACAGCTATACACGAGGACTGAGGACCGAGTGCAACAGAAGCTAACAGCGAAGCTCTCAGAAATAAAGCCATGGGCTTCAAAGCCCCCCCTTAAGCCCCCCGCGCCCCTTTGTTCGAATGATGGACCCATTATGGGAGAGACATGAATTTTCTTCTGCTCTACTTATTCTCGACTTTTCGAATAGTAAGCCCAAGAAACAAAAGAAAGAAACGAGGGGGGGAATATAGAATTCTCTGATGTCAAAGAATGAACAAGAAACAAAAAAAAACTCACTTCAAGGCCCTAAATTTAAAAGCTTCCCTTTGCCTGGAAGCCCCTCTTTTTGCCTCCCTTCAAGCTCCCCTTCAAGCCCCCTTTAAAGTCCCCCTTAAGCTTTCCCTTTATCCCTCTTAAGCATCTCTCGAGCCTCCCTTAAGCTCCCAAGACCAAAAAATTGATCCACAAAGAGTGTTTCAAACACCACTTCGGCCCAACAATTTGAGCGACAGCCAGCTAACCTAAGCGAAGACAAGCGAGACTGTTTTCTCTGGCGATGCAACGGCTGAAGCTGTGCAAGCAGAAAGCCAAGCAGCTAAGCTGTTGCCAAAACCCCCTTTAGCAAAAGCAAGCAAAAGCAATTAGCTAACACAAAGCTGACTAGACACACTACCAGGCTCCGAAAAGGGAGCTTCTCATATTCAGGAGTAAGGTTTAGGCCCGGTGCAGCGTTTACTTGTCGGTGCCTGCAGAGAGCCGCGGCTCTACACTGAGACAACCTGTCGTTTGTTTTGAACACATGGTCTTCTCCCAAAATAGTTGGTACCCCTTCAAAGAATCTCAAATCCTACAATCTTTTTAGCAGAATCCCAGAAAAAGTATTGGTATATGCAGGGCGAATGTAGGGAATGCCATATCAGTCTCTCCACCCCTGATGAAAACGACCATGTTGAGAAAGTCGAACTGGATGAAGATGGAACATGTTTTTCGGGGACATCCGAATGAAGAAGCCATCTCGTGTTAGCATCGGGAATGAGATTTCCGGTCGATTCCAAGCTTCGCATACCCTAAACCCTGAACTCTTACCCCTAAATGGAACTGGCTGGGTCCGCCATACCTTAGGGCAAAAACGCTGAATTCTCTACCGAACGTGAAACCTCCCGAGTATGAAACACCCACCCAGAAATATGAGATGCTGCAGTATTTGTGCTATTTGATAACATACTGTGATCTGTTTTCATACATTCTGCAATATGCTTGGCTAAGACATGGAACACTATAATGTACTCGAATCTTGTAGTCTGCTGTAAGGTCTCCGAAAGCTGCCAACTCTCCGAGAAAGATCTCCCACAGCTATACACGAGGACTGAGGACCGAGTGCAGAAGCTAACAGCGAAGCTCTCAGAAACGTGTACCTGCACACAGAACAAGAGAGAAGGCTGCGAGACTAGAAAGGAACAACGTATCCAGTCATGGCAGAAAAAACCACCGACTCATTTCATTTCATTGTATGTCTTTAGTTTTCCGCTTTTGCACCATGCTGTAAGAAATGCAACGCAAGAAAATCGCTGGTTCCCACAGCCAAGGACGCCAGACTCTTCAACTTGAGGTGCTCTCGACAGCCAAGAGGCCACGGCCAGCTCGCTAGAGGGTCCGCTTTCCAGACCGGTGAAACTAGATGCATTTGGGACTGAGCTTGGAAATTCCACTAAGCCCTCTTTGCCTTGCGCCCGGAGACACAGTGTCCAGAGCCTATGGCTTCTGGGGCCCTGGGAGAACCAGGAAGCCCTTCGACTGCAGACTGCCTGCAGTTCTCTTGTTCTGCGAATTTTCAGGCACTATGGAAAAAAAAAACGGTCGTGCAGTAAGAGTAATGACACTTTGCAGACTGTCAAGCGATTTTGTCTGCTGGGTTTGTGAGTTTTGCTTTGCAGTTTCTGCAGCGGTCCAAGATGCAGGCCGCCAGAAGCCTGCTTGCAGTCCGTGTACCAGACGTGGCGCTTGCTGTGGGTGACGGGCCGCTCAGTGATAGGTGCCGGCAGGTTCTTGTTTTCATTGGTCTTACCTCGTTGGGTTTTGCATGCCTGTAAGAACAAGCGATTGCTTGCTGACTTGTGCAGTTTGGCTCTCAAAGTTCTTGTCTTATTTTGGCAATATACCGCCCTGTGCTGCTGATGTAGTAAGGTGCGTCCACTTCAAAGAAAACCCGTGTGTGGACCTTCTCGAGTTTGTCCATGCACCTTGATTTGGCTCTCGAACAAGCCAAAGACCTTGTTAACGTACGAAAGCTTTTGGGTGAAGGGCAACCAAGATCCGTGCGGAGACACTTCGCAAGACCATTTTAGCAGGTAGCCGTCAATCATTGAAAGTCACAGCTGGCCAGCATGCTTAAAAGGTGAAAGCTGCATCTACCAATGCCTGAAGACAGGTATCACAGTGTATATCGATGGAAGGTGTGCGGGGAACGCCGCCCTGAAGCGTATCGGTCGAAGTTTTGGGCAAAACCAAGACCCGTGCTCGAGACATCATCGAAAGCACACGGTCTAAAGCAAAGACAGGCTCGCAACAGGAAACAAGCCAACCTTTGCCAAGAAGAGCTTCCGTGAAAGGTGAGCACCGCGCACGGCCAAGCAGTCACAGAGAAGTGGAAATCCAGTGCAGGGCGGCACTGTTGCGTTTAGATGAATTCTCTACTTCTTTGATTTTCGAATAACTTATCTGCTTAGTCTCTGCTTTTCGAATATAAATACAAGAAACAAACCAAGAAACGAGGGGGAATTCTGCTGATTCTCTACTCTTCTGATCTTCGAAAAATGAACACAAGAAACAACAGAGAAACTAGGGGATACTTCCACTTTTCCACTTTACTTCTCTAATTTTCGAATCAAAAACACAAGAAAACAACAAGAAACGAGAGATTTCGAATAACGAACACACAAGGAAAAAACAAGAAACGAGAGGGTGGAATTTGGATGAATTCTACTTCTCTGATTCTCAAGAACTTCGACACATTCTCCTTCTCCAATAAAAATACAAAAACAACAAAAAACGAGGAGGGATTTAGACTTCACAAGAAACAACAAAACATGAAGTGCGTGTCTTCTTCTCACTCTAGTCGTTGCAGGGTCCACTAAGAAATGAAATCGTTTTTTATTTTTGGATCTTTCTTCTCTGCTTCTTGCTTGTGATTTGTGTGGGTGCGGGTGGGGAGGTGGGTAGGGTGAACGAGGGGGAGGGAGGCCGGTTCTCTGCGCAAAAACGTTGAGTTCTTGTCATCGTACAGCAAACCACCAAGCTTCAACTTTTGACCCTTGCTTGCTCAACAGTTCCACTCCCTTCGTTTCTTGTTTGTCTTTGTGCTCATTCTTCGAGAATCAGAGAAGTAGAGCGTTAGTATTCCCTCGTTTATCGCTTTTCGTTTCTTGTGTTTATTCTTCGAAAATCAGAGGAGAAGAGAATTAATCTAAATTCCACCCTCCTCGTTTCTTGTCTTGTTGTTTCTTGTGGGGTTAACCCGACCCTAACCGAAACCCTGACCCAGCTTACGGTTAGGGTTAACCCAACCCGAACGCGAGTTGGGGTTCAGGCTATCCTAACCTGCTACCTGGAGTTGGGCTTTCTGTTAACCTGAAGACCGCGTTGTGACCGCTTTGTGACCGCGTTGTGACCGCGTTGTGACCGCGTTGTGACCGCGTTGTGACCGCGTTGTGACCGCGTTGTGACCGCGTTGTGACCGCGTTGTGACCGCGTTGTGACCGCGTTGACCGCAAGGGTGCTGTCAAAAAATGGCATGAAACAGAATTTCGTTTGCTTCAATAGTAAGTCAAGAATGACAAAATATGAGCCAAGCCCCCATTTAAAGCCATGGGCTTCAAAGCCCCCCCTTAAGCCCCCCGCGCCCCTTTGTTCGAATGATGGACCCATTATGGGAGAGACATGAATTCTCTTCTGCTCTACTTATTCTCGACTTTTCGAATAATAAGCCCAAGAAACAAAAGAAAGAAACGAGGGGGGGAATATAGAATTCTTTGATGTCAAAGAATGAACAAGAAACAAAAAAAAACTCACTTCAAGGCCCTAAATTTAGAAGCTTCCCTTTGCCTGGAAGCCCTTCTTTTTGCCTCCCTTCAAGCTCCCCTTCAAGCCCCCTTTTAAGTCCCCCTTAAGCTTTCCCTTTATCCCTCTTAAGCACCTCTCGAGCCTCCCTTAAGCTCCCAAGACCAAAAAAATTGATCCACAAAAAGTGTTTCAAACACCACTTCGGCCCAACAATTTGAGCGACAGCCAGCTAACCTAAGCGCAGACCAGCGAGACTGTTTTCTCTGGTGATGCAACGGCTGAAGCTGTGCAAGCAGAAAGCCAAGCAGCTAAGCTGTTGCCAAAACCCCCTTTAGCAAAAGCAAGCAAAAGCAATTAGCTAACACACCCAAAGCGAACAAGGAGGTTCCAGGCAAGCAAAGCTGACTAGACACACCACCAGGCTCCGAAAAGGGAGCTTCTCATATTCAGGAGTAAGGTTTAGGCCCGGTGCAGCGTTTACTTGTCGGTGCCTGCAGAGAGCCGCGGCCCTACACTGGGACAACCTGTCGTTTGTTTTGAACACATGGTCTTCTCCCAAAATAGTTGGTACCCCTTCAAAGAATCTCAAATCCTACAATCCTTTTAGCAGAATCCCAGAAAAAGTATTGGTATATGCAGGGCGAATGTAGGGAATGCCATATCAGTCTCTCCACCCCTGATGAAAACGACCATGTTGAGAAAGTCGAACTGGATGAAGATGGAACATGTTTTTCGGGGACATCCGAATGAAGAAGCCATCTCGTGTTAGCATCGGGAATGAGATTTCCGGTCGATTCCAAGCTTCGCATACCCTAAACCCTGAACTCTTACCCCTAAATGGAACTGGCTGGGTCCGCCATACCTTAGGGCAAAAACGCTGAATTCTCTACCGAACGTGAAACCTCCCGAGTATGAAACACCCACCCAGAAATATGAGATGCTGCAGTATTTGTGCTATTTGATAACATACTGTGATCTGTTTTCATACATTCTGCAATATGCTTGGCTAAGACATGGAACACTATAATGTACTCGAATCTTATAGTCTGCTGTATGGTCTCCGAAAGCTGCCAACTCTCCGAGAAAGATCTGCCACAGCTGTACACGAGGACTGAGGACCGAGTGCAACAGAAGCTAACAGCGAAGCTCTCAGAAACGTGTACCTGCACACAGAACAAGAGAGAAGGCTGCGAGACTAGAAAGGAACAACGTATCCAGTCATGGCAGAAAAAATCACCGCTCATTTCATGTCATTGTATGTTTTTAGTTTTCCGCTTTTGCACCATGCTGTAAGAAATGCAACGCAAGAAAATCGCTGGTTCCCACAAGGGGTCATCGGGCGTCCGAAACATGCGCTCTCGTATTTTGTTTATCCGCATCTTGCGCCGTGCTGTAAGAATTGCGACGCAAGAAAATAGCCGGTTCCCAGAACGGGTCCTCGGATACGTGGGCTTTGTTGGGTCCTCGGGCTTCCGGATACGTACGTGCGCTCTCAGCACGAGTTGATAGGTGCTTGCACCGAGACCGTACATCGACGCGAACAGCAGCGGTTTGGCATTAGCCCTGGCTCCAATCTGTGATCTCGATCAGAAGCGAAGAGCAGCGCCGTCCAGTCACTATGAAACGAGCCTTCCGTGTCAGCGGCGGCTGCGAGCAGCGACCGGACAACTTCCACGTGACCTATGTAGGCTGCGCGCATCAACGCCGTGTCACCATCAGCGCCCGCTTTGAGGAGCAGACGCACTATGGCCACATCTTGATGCCCGGATTAGTGCGGTCGTGCCCGGATCATCGTTGTGATTTATGCGGGCACGAGCTTCGAGCAACTCGGCCATGAACAGGAGCGCCAGCGTATGGCAGACCGTAGTCGTAGCTGTTGGCATGCATAATGCATGCCAACAGCAGCGCTGTTTGGCCCTGGCCATCCCAGGAATTCATGGCGGCTCCAGCTCGAAGTAGCGAGGCCACGATTTGCTCGTTGCTCTCAAGGACGCACTGAAGCGCATTCCCGCAGAAACCGCAATCAACCAGCGCTTTCTTTTTGCTGTCAATTGTTACGCCTTCCTCACTGTTGCAGGTATGGACATGAGCAAAATGAACTCGCCAGCCATAACCATGTCCGTGATCGCTTCCACACTCTGACAAGCGTCACACCTTCCTGCCACGACGCGGCATGACTGCGCCTAGAACGTACACGTGGCTAGAGCCAAAACTTCGCAAGATTTCGCAAGCACAAACACGTGCAAGTCGAATTCGAACGGTTGTGAACTGTTCCACACATGCGTGCCGCGCCTGCTTCTGCTGCGCCACGTGACTGCGTCTGAAACGACCGCATGCCACAGCCAAACTTCGCAATAGAACTGAGTGCCACGCCTTCTTTTCGACCACGGCGCATGAACCTGCAAAGTGCACGTTGCACAGGCAAAACTCATTGCTGCAAACACCACGCCTCCACTGCAAGTGTCACCGCTTGGTGGACTTTGTTGTGCCGACATGCAACACGGTCTTTGCGAGGTTTTCGCGCGTCCGAAAGTTCAGAATTTGCAAGGTCGTCGAATGTCGGAAATTCCATTTCCACGGTGTGCGAGGCTTTGAAGCGTGTGGAATTTCGTTTCCACGGTACTTGCGAGGATTTTCCGTTTCCACGGTACTTGAGAGGTTTGGCAGCATCCGGATCATTTGCTTGGTTGCGTTGCTACCATGTTGCTATTCCTTCCCTTACAAGCTCAGAACCAATCAGCCTGAAAATGTGGAAACGGAATTCCGCACGCTCGAACACCTCGCACATGTGCCGTGAACCTCGCAAAATCTCGTCCTCCTGAGTACAAACGTAGTATTCTACAGGACCAAGGTGTGGGCGCGCGACTTTGCCTCAAGAGCTCGAGTCGCAAAAACCTGCAAATATCGTGGAAACGGGAATTCCACGCTCAAAATCTTGGCAGATACCGTGGAACAGAATCAGAAAGTAAAAGGGCGCTAAACATGACAGGGTTGCTGCTGGTGTGTAACCATTTGACGTGGCACCACCTTGCTGCCCATTCTTCTTGCAAGCAAAAGCGCAATGTGGAATGCAAGTTGCTAAAGAAGCCAGTTTTCCAATTCTCTCCTCAGCTGGCGATTCCATGTGCAGATGCTTTTGGTGCCAAAACTCCCACGACAGTTCATGCGCAGGGAAGAAGCTGCATGCCCTGCCAGCCACTCCTTCTTGCCTCCTGGCAAGGTAAGGACTCCTAAGACTGTTAGACGCGCCAGTCACAGACGCACAGCCTGGCAAGCCTTTGCAGCCACTGTGCAGGGCGTGTCCACGGACAACACAGCAAAATGGCGGCCCAGCCTTCAAATTTCCGTGCGGCTGCCCTCCGGGCAAGCTCTCAATCACAGCTTTTGCGCAATATGCGCGAGGCAGGTGGACTCGGGCCCTGCAAAAAAACAGGCATCAATTGCGTGAGCTGCAGCGAGCACCCCAGTGTACGCTCGCCAGGCAATCGAAAAAGACACAAGGGTACAGTCACGGGGGAACTTCGTGGTGGATGAGAGTATGCAATGCCTGATGCAAAATTGGGATGACGAAGGGAAACAGGATTGGGGGGGCGTGGGAGATTCGGATTCTGGAGTTTTGCCGATTCGGAACATTGATGGACAAGCGAACATCGATTTTGCAAGTCATCTCATGTAGCTCAAGGGATCCCAAAAAAGAAAAGTTGGGTTTATGAAACACTTGGTTATTGCTTGTTTTCCCGAATGCGGTTCCCGTTTAAGATGGGGTCTGGGGGTTGGTGGGTTTTGGTCGGCGTGCGGTTCACGGAGTGACGCCTGGAGCACACCCTCGGGAAACCCCACATTTTTGAGTTGCATGGAAGCTTAAGAAAGTGACAACACTGTCAGGATAAGGCCTGGAGGAAATCGTTGACTTTGGTTGACGGAATGACAAATCGAGCACACCTTCGGGGAAAACTATGTCTTTTTCAATAATGCATTTTTTGAGTTTTGTGAGGCATAGGTGCTAAAAAAGTGCACTACAGGCTCGAGGATGAGGCACAGGGCGGAAATCGTTCACTTTTGTCACAGGCACCTGCGCGAAATCGTTGACTTTGGTTGACGGAGTGACAAATCGAGCACGCCCTCGAGGAAAACCGTGTTTTTGATGCATTTTTTGAGTTGCCGCATTTTTTTGGTCGAATCCTGTGAACGAGTGATGTGGAGACAATGGCAAATTCATCAAGTCAGGTTGGAAGAGACCGTCGGCATCGAGTGTTAAAGAGACAACTGAATTTTCTTGCGACAATAAGTGGCCCAGCTCAATGCGGCAAGCTATACTATGCGTAAGGCGCGTGCAGCAAAGACTGGGTGGGAGGCTTCGAATTTTAGCATGCTGCTGGGCTACTTCGGAAGTGGGCGTCAACACCATGATGCCACTTCATGAACAAGCCGTGTGAGTGACGTGGTGCGATTGTGGTAAGTTTCATGTGGAGCACCATTCCTTTTGCTAGCCTTCGCATCTGAAATATCGTCAAACTCACCTCATTGCCGGTCCGAGCAACAACCCATCCAGCTTGATGTATGGTTGGCCATTGCGCGCTGCTGTAATGTGAACCTTCGCAGTAGTACAACCATGTTCATGTTCGTGGCCGCGAACCCAATGTTGAATATCGAATGTTCAATGCATTGCCAAGTCAGTATGGGGAACCTGTTGAATCTGAAGGCCCTTCCTCAGGTTGTTTGGAGTTGTTTGCCTCACGTGCTGGCCGAACTGGCTTTCGGTTCAAGCAAGAGGGAGACTCGTGGCCCGCAGTATTCGGCAAGACTGCGTCTCAGAGGAACTGGAGCCTGCAAGTTCCGGTGTTTGTCCGAATTTCATGGCTGCAGGCCATGGCTGCTGCAGCGGCACGGGACGCTGCCGGGGCCAGGGTATACAGTACGTGAGCTGTGCGTTTGATTCAGTCTTGCAGGAAGCTCTGCCTTCGTGATGTAATGTGATGTGCTTCTTGTGAGGAAGAAGAGATGGATGAGGAGTTGGAAGACCTACCGGAAACCGAGAAGGAGGCGGGATCTTGCAGTATTTTTCTGTCATGCTCGTACCATCTATTTCCACGTCGGGTGCTATGCGGGGTTCCCGAGCATGGCGTTTTCCATGACGCTTTCCGTGTGGGCTCGGAGATTTGCTGGTAACGGAAGGTGGACCCCCTTCGCCATGCGAAGATCCGGCGTGAGGTGAATGGCACGACCTTCTCAGGTTATGTGGAAGACATTGAGCAAGGCAAGGTCACCCATGAAAGACGCTTTGGTTGCATTGAGAAGTGCACAGGGCCTTGTTGATGATTTCACTGCGCTTGACTGGGCGTCTCACTCAGGACTCTACCGGATAAAGTATGAGGACGGTGATCTTGCTCCTCTGCCGAGCAGGGGAGCATGCTTCAATGCAACCTAATGCAGGCAAATGCACAAGGCGGTTGCAAATTAGTCATGGCGCCAAGGAGCACTTGACACCGGAGCAGGTAAAGAAACTGAGGATCGAAGACGATGAAGAGATGGAGGACTGGCATGGACTGGACACTTCGTAGACTTATGCGGCATGTGACAGCGTGTAATCACCTTTGTGAAGTTTGCTTAATCAACAGACACTGCAGGAGGGAGATCAAGATGAAGATGAGGAAGCCGAAGAGGAGGAACTACCCAAGGTGAATTAGTAGCAAGTCGTGATTGCCGATGTTTGTCTGATGTGGCAAGATCTTGCCGTTGGCTTAGGCAATGAAGACATCTCCGAAAGCCAAGGCGAAGGCCAAAGCGAAGGCGAAGGCGAAAGCGAAGGCGATCCGCTCTTGTGCTTGTATTTTGCTACCCTCTGCATGGCTGTCAGCTGCAGGCCTCCCCGAAGGCCAAGGCAAAGGCCAAAGCTAAGGCACCGTTGTGTGTTGAGATGTGTCTTACTGCCTTAAGTACTGTCTTAAGTTCTTGAGTTGACTTGTAGAGCCTTATGCAGTGCATATGCAGGCAGTGCCGAAGGCAAAAGCCAAGGCAAAGGCGAAGGCGAAAGCCAAGAGCAAGCCTACGCCCAAGGCAAAGGCAAAAGCCAAGGTGGGGACCAGAAAGGACAGGTTGAGAGTTGCATGTTGGACAAGCTGCTCCTCCATTGTAGGAAATGTCTCACACCTGTCCTGTATTTTGCAGCCATGTTGCCCACAGGCCTGCCTTCCCATGCCCATCTGTCTCCGGGGCATTCGGCCAACCGGCACCCCGTTAGTGAGTCAGCCGATAGTATACCAAGTCGTTCTGGTGCACTGGGCTCGCTGACCTCTGGCTGGCAGCAAGAGAGCGAGGGAATCTTGGAGCAGGAGAACGCACGCCTTTCCGATGAGGTGCGGCACAGGAGACTGAACAGAGTGAGCACATGCGTCACGTCCAGACTTCGCAGCTTAGCGACCCTGACTGAGCTTGACTCGGTGTGTTTCAGGACCCTGGAGCTGGAGCGGCTTGCACGCGAGGCCGAGGGCTTGCGCGAGCAGATCCGGGAGGAGCAGCAGCGTCGTCAGAGTCGGGTCGCCGACCTCACGGAGCAGCTGCTGGGAGTCCAAGGCTGCCATATTGCGGCGCATGTTGTTAGAATTTTGGCTAAAATCTGCTAAAAACATCTCGTGAAAGCACAAGGCATGTACAAGCTAAGCATGAACCCCGCGATGGTCTTCGCCTTCTTTATACTTTGGTGTACTCGGTTTCATTTCGCTTTTCTGTTGTCTTTTGCATTGTCTTTGCCTCCAGCAGTGCTGTGCTATGTGGTGCTATGTGGTGCGATGTGGTGCTTTGTGGTGCTATGTGGTGCTGTGGTACTGCGGGTCATGATTGCTCTGTACTGTTTTGCTTTGTAGGTCAGAACAAGCTGCTGCAGACACAGCTGGCGCAGTTGCAACTTCGAGGATCCTCGACGGCGGCGGATGCCACGGCCCTGAAGCGTGAAGTTGTTGCGAAAACCATGGAGCTGGAGAAGCTGGTCCGCGAATATCAGCAGAAGAATGCCGACCTTTTCTCGCGGGCACAGTCCTTGTCGCAAAGCATGCTGCGCCTCTCGAGCGAGGGCCACTCTAACGATCGCGCTCCTAGCATCAAGGGGCATAAAACGGATGCAGGGGGCCTGTCTGTACATGCCGACGGAGCAGGTTCAGTGGTGAAGCCACAGGCATCTGGACATTCTCAGTTTGCCTCCTTGGGACCTCTTGATGAAGAGACCCAGCATGCTTTGAAATCGCGACTTCAATCTCTTGGAGACGTGGTGGTTTTTGTAAGCGACAAGTTTGATGCCTGCTGCGCGTCTGGCCACAGCATACCTCCTGGAGCGATGCGCGTCAGGCCTCGCCGATGTGATCATGTCTTCCTCATCGAGTGCCTGATGCCATACTGGGTCGAGGGCCTTTGCCCTGTTTGCCGTTGCAGCTTTGCCTACAGCCGCGTTGATGGTATTGATGAGAGTGACAGATGCTCTTCTGTGTCCACCAGTGTCTCCCAGCGTGCAAAGCGGGTTTCTCCGCATGGGGCACATGGAGCACATGGAGCAGGAGTGGGAAGTCTGGGGAGTGTGGGAAGCCTGGGTTCTCTCAGGGGTCCCGGGTTCATGCGGGCGGCGATCGTGGAACGGCAGCGGAGCTCCTCCTGCGGAGCACGAAGCGACGCATCGCTTGGAGAACGAGCGGGACCTCGCTCGCCCTCACGCTCTGGGACGGGAGGTACAGGAATCTCCAGGTCTGTAAGCAGGACCTCATCTGGGCACAGGGACCGTCCTCTGTAATAGAACCGTCTTGGAGCTCCTCCGTGGTGTCGGTCCTGAGGACGCACGCAGGCAAATGTGCGCGACGGCAAGGCGACTGCAAAGTGATGTCATGCCTTTGCCAGGCTTTGCCTTGGACCTCCCCGAGAAGATCATGAGGACTACTGCCATGTAGCCGCGGGTCCGAGTCGTGGTGTGGTCTGTGAGGAACGAGGCCCCGCGCTGCTGAGAGTCAATGTCAAGTTTCACGGCAAATGCAAGGAGCGCGCAACATTGAAAAAGAAGGTGCAGCGTCTGTGCAGAGACATCAATGAGCCTTCACTCTGCGTTTGAGGCCAAAGCAAAGGCCGTTGTATCTTGGCTGACATACTACACGACGGTTGTAGTGTCCGACCTGTGTTCTCGGGCTTGTCCATCACAGCTGATGTGATTAGTTCTCTGCCTCTGGAATGGTTGCATGGGGGACTGATGCTTTTATTGTGCTGAGATCAAGAAGCCTTCGAAGCGATGAAGGGCCTGCTGGGAGCTCAGCGCGCTTGAGCATATGCAAGCATCATGAAGATGTCATGAGAAGATGTCTAGATGTTGAGCAAAGACGAAGGACGTGGTTTTGAGCACAGAGTGGCAGACTGCCCTGGGGGAGAGCAGGCGGGTTGCAGGATTGAATTCCAGCATCGTGCAGCAGCTCATGCCTGTAAGGCAAGAAGAAGCTTCGATACCCTGCCGCTGGGCTTCTCTACTCTGAAGGACAGGTCTGCAAGAGCTACTAGTGGATACTAGACACGCGTCCGTTGTGTGCAAAGAACCTGGCACAGCCCAGCTGGAAACCCCATGGGCGCCCACTACAAAGAGATTTTCGAGGGCCCTCGTTGAAGTCAGACAGCCCGTTCCGGATTGTTAAATCCATTTAATGTGTTTGTAGTGCTCGTCAATTTTTCAGTGATGCAAGGTCGCACGGGTTAGGGGCACTCAATTCGACCGTTGCGTACATCTTGACAGTAGCAGCGAGGGAGTGGGGGTCTTGCAATGCCTGCCTTTGCTGCAGGAGCTTGTGCGATAGAGCTGAGACGACCGACGGGCCGTTTCGAGTGAGTGAGGGGACTGCTTTTGTGACATTGCCTTTGCAGTTTCAAGGGTTCTGTATCCCAGATGCTCATACGATCTCATCTTGAGCCGAGTAATGACAAGATAAACAGACAGACCCATGGATGCTTGTTGTTGCCATCAGCAGACGCGCGACATGCTTGCCGCGATGGCCTCTTGAAGGCAGAGGAAACTATTTGGTTCGTGCCTTAGGTAGGTCCGTAAAAGGGTTCAAGATCCTGAAGAAGGCAGCTTGCGCTGCAATTTTCAGAACTTTCGGGCTGTCGGGCAAACACGTGCTGGAAGGCTGTCGATTTTGGAAACTGCGGGGTACTACTTCTGAACCAAAAGGCCTAGAACCGTGGCAACGAAGCTTGCCATGTCTTGTTTGTTCTCGTCAAGAATCCTTGTATGTTGTTCAGAGAGGCATGGCAGTGTGTCTTGTTCCAAAAACGTCGGACATCCTGGTGCAGTATATTCTGCAAACAAGCAAAAACACTGTTAATGCCGCTGTTTGGGGCATGTTCGCCAAAAGCATGGACGCTTGTGAGAGCGTGTCTTGTTCCACATCCTTGTGCAGTAAGTTGTCTAGAGAGGCATAAATCCTACAGATACCAGTGTTTTGCCCACTCCCCCAAGCCGGAAAAGAAGGGAAAACTAGAGGCACAACAACTACTTGTGTCGGAGATGACAGCTGACGGGCAAGCGTGTGGTGTGTATTGTGTCATGACTGTCATGACACGTTCCTTTCACATGGGAGCTCCTCCTTGTGCAACACGAGAAGGTCCTCTCAGGTCTTTCGCAGCCAGACTGCAGAGTCGATTGGACAGCAGTGCGATAGGGCATCGTGAGCATTGCGGGCATTGTGTTAGGTCTACCAACTCCATTACGATCGAAAAGTTGGAACCGCCGTTCACCGTTAGGGCATTGCTGTGATTTTGCAGGTGCTTCGTTATGTTTCGTTTGCTGCCTTCCTGCACACACGCCTCCGGCGCGCAGTTGAGGGCTATGGCGAGCGACATGTCTCATATTCTTTGTCTGTACAAAAGCTTGTGACCACCCGACTGCTTGAGCTAGACATGGCTTGGTCGAGCTACTGGTGACGCAGCCTTCGCTGTTTTCACTGTTTGCGATGTGCATTGCGTTGTTCAAGGTTGGAAGCAAACTAGGAAGACCAACATGCAGCTTGGGGCACACGCTGGAAGCACTTCAGCCAGAGCCGACATAGGCGAGATCGCACCAGCTGTGACTAGCTGTGGTGATCTGTAGTGTTTTGTGGGACCCTTGAGAACGTAAGACTGGTAAGACTGGCAGAGAGTCCAATGCTGTCTCCCATGCTTTGCTTCCGACGTGGGCCATGGGCCACCCGAAAGCAAAAGCAGCTGGAACAAATGGCCAGCAAACATCCAGAGGCACCTTGGGTTGAAAGCGCAGATCACCGAGTGCTCGACATGTTGCCCCGTGCACTTGACCCCAACTCTAACTGTACTTTACAAGCCCTGTAAATCCCGTAAGGAGAGTACTCTAGATGAAGCCTAAAGCCTAAACCCCTAACCCCTAACCCCTAACCCCTAACCCCTAAACCCTAAACCCTAAACCCTAGACCCTAGACCCTGGACCCTAGACCCGAAACCCTAAACCCGAAACCATAGACCTTGGGGTATAAATGCCCCTTGAACCCCGTGCCCACCACTGGAGGCCAGTCCAAGCTTGCATCGCGCGCATCGGGCAGCTCGCGATGGACCGAGTCTCAGATCTCCCAAAGATGCTTTGGGGTTTAGGGTTTACGGTTTAGGGTTAAGGGTTTAGGGTTTAGGGTTTGAATCTTGGGAGCACAGATCGCAATGGATGGCTTCTTCAGGTGGGTGGCGCCTTTGTGGTTGACGACTGTCGTGGGACTGACCTTGATCGTCTTCAGGCCACCCTCCAGCCACATAGTCACGTTAACTGGCAGTCCCATGGCGCGCAGCATGTTGAGTTTCTTATGGCTTGCACTCTTAGCGTTGGAATGTGTTCTGCCAGTCAGCCAATCTGTATACCAACACACACACACACATGGAAAAGTGATGGTACCGGGGGCAGCTCTGCCCCTGCAAGTGCACGCGCATTCAGGCGCTACCTCGCGGCACTCATTCCAGGCAAGCAAGGACCAGCCGATCTTTGCAAGATGTTGCTGACTTCCCTGATGTGTCGGCTGAGTGTTGAGCACAGAGGAGTGCAGAAGCCGCTCGCGAGCATGAGGCAGTGTGGCAGTGTGCAAGTGCATTGAGACATTCAATTTGCCGTGGAGCTGCTGAGCTGAGAGCTGTGGAGGCCAAAGGAGAGTGTAGAGCTCCTTCGCAAGCTGGGTCATTGGCACCAGAAGAGAAACCAGGTGCTTGAGTCTTTCACTGTACAGTGCTCAAGTTGTATTTCAGCTCTTTTAGGGAATAGGCCGGGTGCGGTGTGAAGATGTAGCCGGTGAACCGGCTGATGACAGAGGACGTGGAAGCGCTGGTGGCCCTCCACTGGGCCAGAGAGGCTCTCTTTGATTGTTGCTTTTGCTCAGCAGGTTGCTCCCGGGTAGACACAAGGCTCTCCAGCAGCAGCTTGGGACACTTCAGTCTGTGATGACTGTGAAGCTCCTGGCCGACATAGCAGCGACCATGGATTCGCAAAACAGGTTCGTGTGCACGTTTTGCAAGACTCGAATGTGTCGCCGTCTGCCTGCCCGGCATGCTTGCCAGTCTCTGGGCACTTACTGAGAAGCTGGCCGTGTACGAGGAGAGGTCAACGGAATCAGTTTTGGTGCCAATGCAGCCATGCATCGTGAGATGTCGTGAGGAGTGCCTCTCCATCATAGAGTCGTTCGGGCCATCGGAGGCGCAGCATAAAAATTCCCGACTGAGCTTTGGCCCTGTGACTCTTCCGAAGCTTTCGTGTTGCGAGCCGTTGACCAGGTTGACCGGCTACTCAGCGAGGTCTCCGACTTTACTGAGCCGCTCAAGAACATGGGCTTGGTTCGGAACACAGCAAATGCCCAGCAACCTTCTTAAATCATTCCTAAGCCCAGCGACCCACCAACCCAAAGATGCAATGACCCGAGGGTGCCATCTCCATGAACGATGTGGAACTGGAGCTCAAGATTTGGGAGGCGCAAGATGTGACGCGATTTCTTTCGCATGCCGACGCAAAAAGGGAGTCGCCGAAGGTCTCCTTGCGGTATTGCCTGGCAACGAGATGTGCGGACACCGTGCGTCACGGAGAGGTTCTTATCCGGGCACGGAGCCCTGGAGCCCTGGAGCAAAGAGCATCAGGCATCCAACATGAACAGCACTGAATATGCAAAGGTTGGCGTGGCTCTCTCCAAGCAAGACAAGCAGGAGCACTGTGATCTGCGTGTTGGAATCAGACGATGTTCCCGATTCTGGAAAGCTATGGGCAGGACTCCGCCTTGATCATGCAGTACTATGACAAGGCAGGAGGACTCGACTCATCTGTGGATGTGTTGCCCTACTTTTTCGTGCGCGAGGCAGATCACATTTTCATGAAGCTGGGTCGGCAGAACACTCATTGGTACGCGATCCTCGCAGCGGCTCTCAGCCTTCCAGTGAAGCTGCATGCGTTGTGTCCTTGCAGTGATGTGCAGTGTTATACACATGTTAGGTGCACAACATGGGGGTGGTCTTCGGCCAACAGGGAGACAGACAGCGCTCTGAGCTGAGCAGCTAGACAGCCAAGGCGGCTACGGACATCCCATGTCGAGCTTCAGTTTGTGTGCACAATGGTGCACAAGAAGCTAAGCAAGGTGAGCTGGCAAACTACGAGAAGGCGTGGGCTTGCCAGTGAATCTGCTTGATTCACTGGCTCCTTGCCGCCCCGTCCCCACACCCCGCTGCACCCGCCCCTTCGGTGCGGGAGGCTGTTGACACTTACCGGGGTCTGAAAATGACTCAGACTGAGACGTTCACGAGCATCTTGCGCCCTGGTCTCGTCTGAACATGTCTGACTGGTGATGGAGACCCGTGGCATCCTGCCCTATGTTGCCACGATGTGTCATAGTTGGAGGTACGAGCTAGCCGCCAGCAGAACCGACAGGGGCAACAAAGAGGGTGGCTGCTCTTCTGAAACAGCGCAGCGTCAGACGGTGCCTTTGTTTGCAGAGTTGCTCTTCGTAGCCTGAAACCTGAGGACGTGAGGCCTTCTTGGAGGCGCTCTCCAAGTTGTGATTAGTTCATCATGCCACTTGTGTCTGCTGTACACTATCAATATAGTATTCATAACAAGAGTAAGTACTCTACCTTAATGCCTTAGTTTTGGGAATGATGCGCTCAATTTTCAGTTTCCAGAGCCTGTGTCGTTGGTGCCAGGCGGAGCGGGTCTTCCTTCAGAACCCGAAGCTGCAGTCGAAAATGCGCTCTCATTACGCTGCTCGGATTCATCTCAAAGCTGTGGGCTGCCGTGTAGATGTGTGAGAGGTGTCCGCTGTGCCTCCTGGGTAGCTGTCTACCTTCAAGAAGCCCGTAGTTGGCTCGTATCATGACATGCAAACTCCGCATGCGCCATGTTTCAGGTGGGTCAATACGGCCTCAGCCGCCGGGCTGCAGGCGATTTGGCCGGAGCCATCCATGCCTTCGAGGTTGCTGTGCAGGCCAAGGAATTCAGAAGCAATTCCATTCTGTAACATTGTTACGTTATCTGATGATTTAAATGAATATGACATGGTAGTATGTCAATGCACTTCTATTTTAAGAGGTACCTAGTATTGCCTACCAGTGTAGAGTCACATCGTGCCGTCAACTCAGGGAATCGCTGCTCATGGTCATCTCCCAAACCCTCCAACAATTTCTGAGTCATCCTTGTTGACTGCCGGGTGTAGCTGCGGATTGACTCTAGGCAGGATATGCCATTCTTGGCACTGAGATGACTGAGGATGCGCAAGTCCGAATGCACATTGCTGCATGGTGTTGACAAATTGAACACGAGGAAGTGCATCAGTGCCCAGAGTCTTGTAGTGGTAGCGGGTTGCTGGACGTCGTTTCGGGCTGACAGTGGGTGATGATATGTTGCTTAGATGCCGGAGACTGGGAATTTGCATAGGTTACCAGCACCACTTCAATTTCATGAAGCTTTGGGATACAAGGTTTACGGCACGGGCATGTGAACAGTTGGCTTGCCTGTCCTACTTGTATGGATTCGTGGCACGCGGGTTGTCTGACGTAGCTGGATCATTACATGGTAAGTGCATCTCAGGTGTGGGAGGCAGGGTTTTCAAGAGCTCTATGTGAGTCTGTGTGGGTCTCGGTAGCTTTCAACACCGACATGCGTCGTGTTGTCTACACTTTGACCCCGGTAAGGGATTCGCATGCTTGTGCGGTGACTTCCACTCAGCGCCACTTCGAAGAACTTGGAAGTGCTGCTTTCGTGTTGCGAACTTGTAACCACGTGAGCCTCATCACTGTGAGGTTGCATGGCATTCAAAGTTGGCATGATGTGACTTCACACACGTTTTGATGTGCCGGAGGCCCATGAAAAGACTCAGACCCTGCGCACGGAGGGCGGGCGCAGCGCAAAGCGGAACCTCAAGGAGCCGTGTAGAAGCCATGCATCCCAAGAACCGGGAAAACCCGACCCTGGACACCCTAACTTGAAACCCTGAACGTCCTCTCGGCCCTAAACCCTAAACCCTAAACCCTCAACTCTAAACCCTAAACCCTGAACCCTAAACCCTAAACCCCAAACCTAAACCCTAAACCCTAAACCCTAAACCCTCAACCCTAAACCCTAAACCCTACCTAGGAGGGATTTCTTAGGAGTCAAACACAACACACACACACACACACACACACACACACACACACACACACACACACACACACACACACACACACACACACACACACACACACACACACACACACACACACACACACACACACACACACACACACACACACCACACACACACACACACACACCCACACACACACACACACACACACACACACACACACACCACACACCCACACACACACACACACCCACACCCACACACACACACACACACCACACACACACACACACACACACACCC